>JAKGSA010000405.1:0-147342 GCA_033558755.1 Philaethria dido
TATTGTATTAAGGGTAACACATAATGGAATGTTCTAGCACACCATGTAATTAATACAATAATGTAATAATTATTTTCATCATTATCATTAAAAAAACTAATAAAATATTTGTTTAATTATATATTTTTTTTATGATCGTCTTAAAAATGTAAGGTTTATTTACAAACGGTTTCAATACAATAGAGAAAGTTGGCCCATAACAAGACCAACAGAACTCGAAACAAACACAAGTTATTAAAGCAAACAACATTGTGGAAATACTAATAAGAATAACTTTTTCGATTACCGCTCTCTCATATCTAAACACTCATAATATGACAATCTTAAGATAATAAAATTTATGTTTCAAGCAAAAGATGAAACTCTGCCATAAGAAGTCCCACTTTTCAAAAACTTTGCCACCAAAAGTCATTACGTAAAAGGATGTACCTACATTAAACTTAATTTACGTCCCAGATTCGTAAATTCTTTAGTAATTTAGTGGAAAATTTTTGAAAGGAAGTAAAAGTTTGTATTATGTTTGAACATAAGTTCATAGTCTGAGAAGTTTTATACACAATAACTATAATAATATGAAAAAGTTTGGTGATATAATTTAGATATTACTACAAGATAATAAACTAAATATATGTGATATACAAAAAAGCAGTTTCAGGTTAGGCTCAAGGTAGTCAAGACACCCCGTTCACCGTTTTCCATCCGATCCAATAAATAGCGTATTAAATCACGGAGCTCAACACGGCTAGACTTACCAAAGCGAAGAAATAAGAATAATTTAAATAGATTCAATCCCCCGAGTGGGAATCGAACCCACACCAATCGCGTTTACAGTCGGACACTGTCCCACTGCGCCAAGATGGCCACACAATATATTTACAATATCTATGATAACATAAGTTCTACATTATATGTGTCTTATAAGAGAAAACGACATGTAATATAATAACGAGACGCAAAGCCGCTTTGCTTACAGTAAATAAGGTTAACGAAGTTACAATGATAATATTGACAATGAAATAGAATTTCGGAATCCCATATCGCGGCGCAGTCGTGATATAACTAAGAGTTAATAATAATTGTAGATTATTTTTGTTACTTTTAAAGTGCAGCCTTTGCTCTCTGTGCTGCCCCATTTCACTACCGGACTTCAAGGAAATTAGCTTCACGCCATCCGTACATGGTGGATTATCCTTGTGTACGGACAAAGCGGTCTGAGCCTACATTCTTTATTCGCACAGCGAAACTATGGAACTTATTGCCGGCTACTGTTATTCCTAAGTTAAACAATTTGAGGGTCTTCAAATCAATAGTCAATAGGTTCTTTCTAGGCAAACGTGTATCATCGTAGACCGCATTAATGCTTACCATCAGGCTTTGATGCGGTCAAACGTTAGCCTATCAATCATAAAAAAAAGCCTGAATTTCCTTACCTGTAATGAATGAATGAAAACTAAACAGTATAATTATTTCAAATAATTCAAAACAACGCTCTGATGAATAGCGCCAGGTCTTAACTAAATTTAAATTGCAGAACATCAAACCAAATTAGCACTAGCTGTTATATAAAAAAAGAATCATTAAAATTAGGTCAGCCAGTAAAATGTTATATGGGTGTACCATATCGAAAAATTAGGTTGAATTGGAAAAGGAGACGTTTTTTTTTGAAGTTAGTAAAAAAATAGAAAACTAAGTGTGTATCACTAAAGTATGTCAGCACTCTTCACAGAACACGAATATTATTATTAGTTAAGATATATACCATTCACATCTTAAATTTATTCACAACTAACATGAAATGTGTTTACATAAAAAGAAATATTAGTTGTGCATCAAACCTCACGTATAATTTAGAAATTTAAATATTACCTACAACTTACTAAAAATTCCTTCAATTTCCGCAGAAAATTTAAAATCTCTAGTTATTGTGATTCATACTAAAGTTTGGTAAATACACATGTCCATTCGTCATTACAGTTTCACGTCGAGATTATTTCAACTTTAGAACTACGAGTGTTCAGGCTTAAACTTTCTAATGACGGTACACAGCGACAAATTCATGATCAAAGTTGGTGAAGCCTGCTTACATCAAAATGATATTAAGCACAAACATACCGAATATATTATTTTTGAGGTCATCGTGGCACAGCTGGGCAGTGCTGAACAGTATAAACGCGATTGGTTGTGGGTTCGAATCCTACACGAAATCATGATTATATTTAGTTTTTCCCCTGTGAGGGGACGGGGTTAGAATACAATTCCCCTCCCCCTTATCCGCGGGTATCCCAGTAGTTTGGTGGTAGGAGGTTCGTCCTCCGTCTGGCACGCGACCACTATCATGTCAAAGACCGCTAAATATCTAATGATGTGTTCCGGGTCGATGGCATGTAAATCAGGTTCCCTTTCCTACCCATCCTTTCCCTAAATTTATATACTATATTGCCCATCCATCTGTGTCCTCTAGGTCGGCAACGCGTTTACAACATATCTGTGTTGTAGATGTACATGGGCGAAGATAACCACTTATCATCAGGTGGTCCTTCTGCTCGTTTACTATCAATAAAAAAAAAGATTTAAAAAGAGTACCGCCAACACATATCGTCACAAATTCCGGCGGCAGAGTAAAGAGTGTCTTGGTACTAGGTTTTCTGCGGCCTACACGCTATGTCGCTGTTAAATTTTGTTCTAGCATGAATAAATACACAAAAGGATATAGCAAAGAAAGTCATGATTCAGTGAAATTATTCTATGTAACAATATTTTACAATTTCTGTTAAAACCATATTTTAAAGGATGCATACGTTTATACGTACGAGTATAAAAAATATGATGTAAATATTTATATTACATTTTTCAAAAGGTATTTTTTCATACTCGTAACAGTTTATTTTCCTGTAAGAAATTAATATTCTATATATCTCTCTCAGGAAATGATTATTTTGTTCCACAATTACAAATATATTTCAAGTACGACATTGGATCCGCATCCAATATGCAATATCTCTTCAATTGTCAGAAATGGAAAATAGAGTAAGTTATCAGCTCCAACACGCGCATGATTCGCGAGACGCGAGATAAAAAAATACTCCATTTTGATTAAAACGCAATAAGTACAAGCTTAGCTGTGCCTTAAGCCTTTGAACATTGAACAAATAAGGGCAAAGCAAAAGACAACAAACATCGCAATTCCACAAATATCTCGATATGAGGCGAACTGAAAATGAAATTCTTACTGGTTCCGTCTGCTTTGGATCTTTTGAATCATGTTCACTTGAATTCAGTTTCACCTGGGCTTTTAGCAGTATTCAAAATAGAAATATAAACAACACTGCATAATATTACGAAATGGATTCCTATTTTACTTAGTTCTTATTACTCATTTCGTCCTGATCACGTGTTATTACCGCGATCTATTAGCTTCACTTTTGTGTCTGTATCTATGTAATAGAATCATGCAACGCTATTTTGATCCACTTTAAGGTCCTATTGCAGAAAAATTTATACACAACAATAATATTTTCAAAGCATAAATCTATAATATAATGTCCTTTCTAATATGACTAATGAAATATCAAGAAAATAATGTTATATGAATTATTTGAATTTCAATATTTTACAAATGAAACCAATAAATAAAAAGAAATAAAAAGCATATCAATTATTAAGATTTAAAATACAAATAAAATCATACACATTAAACAAAAGTTTTCTTTAAAATTTTATTTTGTCCAAACTATTCAGTCTTCAGTTCAGTTCTTTAATTAAGTGGCGCTTTGAAATTGTCCAAGCTATAGTTTGTTAATAAATTTTATTAATATTTTATGAGATTTTATGAAATATACGATAAATATATAAAGGCACTTTTTGATGTCAATCTCAAATAACTATAGAAAATTTCAAAACATTTCATTTTTGACCCCCAAAGTGACCAGGGCGATTGGTGTTCGTCAAGTAAGTTTGTTTCCTTCCATTCAATGCGTTGTTTGTAAAATATGTTTTCTTCTATATGTATTTTCGCTCTCCTTTAACTACCTAAAAAGCGAAGTTTCGATTCGCCAACTGGCATGCACTATAAGTACATCTCTATAATAGATTTTTAAGTTAAGTCAAATGGCACCACATAAAAACCACTTATTATGAAAAATCTTGTTTTTTTGTCAGTTCATCAATTACCTTATAATTTATAACCCTAAGTTTGAACAAGAATACAATTTAAACAATACCCTATTTTACATACTCATTACCAAGAAATTGTATTACGAAATCATTTTTGGCGACATCGAGATTCCGTCATGATTGTTACAAATTATATTATTATTTTCATTTTTTACATGAAACTTGAAACGTAGATAAGTAAAATGATGGTCCAAGAAAAATAACTATAAAGTTAGAAAAATAATTAATTAAGCTCTCAAAAAACCTTACATTTTTTAATACAAATATACAGAGGGGCAGCAAGTATTATTCAGTACCAACACTTTGTTTTTCTAAACAGTCGTCTACTGTCTGGGTCTATTAATGGTGACTGTGTTGACATTTCCACGTCCATTGCCGATATATAGTTGGTTCTGCGGTTATTATTTCGCGAGAGTAATAGCAGTCAAGAATCATAGTCATAGCAGGGCTCAGGATCAGGCCTGAAAAATAAAAATTATTTTAATATTTCATGGTCCTTAGGTGAGAATAATATATATATATTTTTTACTGTTTTTATTTGGCAATGATTTTCTCCGTATATTACGACATGATTCTAACATAATGTGAATAATACACCCATATCTGGATCTGAAATCTGTAATTGCTGCACCCATGCTTCTCTCTTTGATTACTAATATTTCCTATTTTCTACTACTGACTATTTTCTTTGTTTCATCATTAAAAACCTAAAAAAAAATACTTACAAAGGATTAGCCTGACTGAATGAAAATTAAGCGGTGGCAAAATATGTAATAATAAAAGTAAAAATATCGACACCTTCATTTTGTTTAAATAATATACAAGAAGAGCTAAACGTTTTATGAGAGACGTTTCACAAGTGTCAGATAGTCACTTTAGTAGATTGTTTTATACTGCTACAATAGTGACCATATCGGTAGGTCAATTCCTTATCGCCATGCAGTTTATTTTGCCATATTTATAGTCATTTATGTACGTACGTATGTTACTGTAATTAAGAGCCGATAACATTTTTGTTGATGACGTTTTTAAGTTGCTGCTTCTGCTATGGACATTTAGCTTTTTTTTTCCGTAATTTCTATTATCAACAGCCCACTGTCTTCTTTGTTGCGCATCCTTCCCATCGTAAGGCTTGTAGGGTCCAGTGTCGGTTAGTGTAGTAGTGGTGTTATGAATAGAACTTATAATAACTTCTTTGTATCTGCTGAATTTGTGTTAATATGCTTTTTTTCCATGATTTTTTGTTTCACTAATGTAACAAATCAAAAAGTCATCAAATACAGTTTTATTCAAATTATTTGGAATAAATTTCCTTAAGTGATCTTGTACGCATCTTCCTGCGAGTTATATTTATAATCCTTACTATTTATTGTCTCTGAAATTTACACATCAAATTCCTTTGATATTTTTGTTAGCTCCATCGTTCTTTTCGATGGTAAGAACCTTCTCACGTTCGTTTTCAGGCTCTTGTTACACTATGTGTAGTATGTTACTACACGCGATGGCCTCTAATATAAAATGAAATAGCACAATTATACTCATAAAAATCACTTCTCGCTCTCACTCATCACGTTTACGACAAGAACAAAGTAAAATTAAAGGATCCAGTTAACGCATGATAACATTATTGCAAATAATTATGCGTAGTGCGAATAATAGTTAAGCTGTAACACCTAAAATCTTTTTTCTCTTTCTCTGGGTGTTGATTTGGGATCGTCTTAAACTATAAGTAGATTTTAAGTTTCGGGGTGAATTTATTGGCATTTTTTGAGTGAACCTCTCCCCAAAGGAAGACTCTACTTATTTGTCACCATCTCTCATCTAGTGTCTGGATATCATGTTTAAGGCAAGTATTGTAACTAATATTTATTACCCTGTGGCTAGGTCAACTACCTAACCTTAAAAAAAATTAGGCCAAATTGTGTGAGAACCCTTTCACCATTTTTGCAAATCGCATAATAAATATAAAACGAGATAGAAGCGTACATCCAGCAAGAAGATACAGCATAAGCTTTCAAGCATTGAAAATCTGGCCTTTAGTAAAGTTACAAGATACTCTTATCTTAAGGATCCCTATATTTGCATACTGCCTCCATAATTAGATATGCGACGAATACACAAATAAGCCCATATGAGCCGTATGTCCTTCTCACCACCCCGAGTTAAAGCCATCTCTTTATCCCATTTACATACAAGTATGCGTCATTATTATCCTATCCTAGTAGTATGGTAAGATTGAAGGCTTTAATAAGCGTATAGTTGAGTATAGAGGTTAATTTAAACGTAAGTAATTAAAAAAATCAAAACAAAACAATCAATCAATCAACAATTCATCCAAGCAAAAGAAAATTTAATATTAATTAAGAATTACTTAATATATTTTTTTATTATTTATTCATTTCGAATAATAGCAATGTATTGAAGAAAAATCAAGTAAAATATTTCATAATGAAAATATTTTTATACAAAATGTTTATATGAATTTACATTTTTGTATAAGATTTACTTTGGATATTACTTGTTAACACTCTCGGTTTATTAAAAGCTTGACTTTTAACTGTAGATCTTAATTCTTAATCCTTTATATTTCTATCATAATCTACCTTGACAACTACATATTAAATATTTTCAGTAAAATGATTAAAATATTATAAATCAGTTAATTTTTAAAGCCATCGTTAAATCATGATGATTGACATTTTCTATGTATTCAATACAATACAATACAATCAGGAAAATGTTTTCCTTCTCGATATTAAAGTTTTCGAGATATTGTTGTTTTCTATATTTTTTATATACCTACATATTTTTCTTGTTTTGATTTAAAAACTATTCAGTTTTTTTTTGTTGCAGACTTTTTTTCTTCAGTACAAATTATATTCAAAAATTCTTACATTAATTGTAACCTATTTAAATAATAATAATTTACTTTCTATTTTTTTAATAAATTTTCCGTTCCTTCTCAATAGACATATACTCTTACTCTATATTATCTTCCCTAGTATTTTATAGTAAACAAGAATCCCATTTAGCCAAAGTCAAGAAACCACCTTAAAAAACATAAAAAAAAAATACTTTTTAGTTTCATATTTTTTCACGAGAGAACATAATGTCTAACTCCGTTCCCTCCACTTCCACTCAGAAATCAAAAATTCTTTAAAATCTTTGCGTGCTACCGATGCTGCACTTTGTCTTACCAGAACAGGGAAATGAAAATATTTTATTATAAATATATGACTATATTTATTCCTGTGATGAAAAATGTTTAAAAATTTTATAAAAAACACAATTGGTCCCTTGAACCCCGAATAATCGGAACCCCGTTTAGTCAAACCCCCGGATAATTCCGGAGGTTCTACTATACTTTTTAATCAATTTATAGTTACACGTATGTCGTAATACTGATATACTGCAAACAAAACTATTGGCAAATTTATTAGACCGCGTTACACGCAAATCAAGTTGATTGTTACGACAAATATAAAGCATAGTTAAACAAAATGGATACAATTTGTAAATGAATTGTTCAGTTAGTTATAAAAATTACATAATACCAATAATGAACACTGGTGCTGGCCTGACTGGTGACGCGACTGGTGGTGGGTTCGATTCCCAATTTCTTAGGAAATGAAAATATTAAATAATAATTGGTATTTTCGTCATTTTCGCCTGGTACCACAAGGCAAAATGCATGTTAGGATCCTCCACTCAGCACGCAATGTTCCCGGCATTCGTCGGAAAGTGGGGGAAAGGAAACGGAACGAAAAAAAGAGAACTGAGTGTTTTAACACTAGGGTTCTCTTGGTTCCATCTGCCTACCCGGCTAACTGTGGGATACAGCGTAAAGCTAAAAGAAATAACATATACAACATTTGATTATAATTTTCATAATTAAAATATTACATAGAATAAAAGTTTTAACGTAGTAATTAAATAACTTAAAAGTTTTTGTCTTGAGCATACAAAGATTTTATTTGAAGTACAAATACACAATGTACGCCTGTATCTTAAACATAAAATAAAGAAGAAAGTATAAGAGAACAGTTATAAGATTTTAAAGTATTCACCAACTTTAGTTCATACCCATATTTTAACATGAAAATTTAGTATGAAAGTAACATAAGTTCAGTCCTTGCTATACAAAAGTTCTTTTATCGTGTGTAAGAAGAAGAAACTCAGCAGTATATTTTTTTAGGTTCCCATCAAACAAAATTATGCTTTATCTTTTTTTTAGATAGTAAACATGATTTTATTGATTGAACGCCTGTCGTGGCGCAGAGGCACAAGGAAATGGAATTATTCATTTTCGTGGGTTTGGTAACAAGGCAAAGCGCGGCGTTGAGTTCCGCCACTCAGCACGCAATGCCTCAATTGGGCGGAAAGTGGGGAACGGAGTGTCTTAACATTGGGTTCCCTCTGCCTACCCTACTATATGCGGGATACAGCGTGAAGCTATGTATGTATGTAACATGATTTATCTATAAATTTAGGTACGCATATTACAATATGTACGGGGTTTTAGAATGTTTTTTAATTAAAAAAATATAATGTACAATAAAATATTATCGTTTTAAGAAAATGTAACACAAACCTTAAGTAATTCTTTAAAAATTATTTTTTTTTGTTGCAGAATATATCAATTTTCGTGGTGCTGTTATATAGTTGGAGGATCGGAGTAAATGCCAAAAAGTATAAAGACCTTGACGATGTTTATTACGGTAAGTTCACGTCGATTATTGATTGTCATATTTTACTCACGAGCACATCGATTATTAATTTGCAAAAGCTTACATGTGTTTTTTTAGTTTATTGTAATTTTAATAAATATTACATATATAATATAGGAACGTTAATACATAATATGTATATTGGTAACAGTAGCGAAAATATTAGAAAGCAGAATTTTTGTCTGTCTATATGTCTATCAATTATTTGTACAATCAAGCAGAAAGTATTGGATAGAAATAAATGAATTTTGACATGGCATTAGCTTAGAGTCTGGATATTGAGTAATTTTTGTGCTGGTATTCAGTACATTCATTGAACATCAAACTCGCAAATGAAGCAAAATTTTTGTGGAATCTTGCTTAAATAATGTAATAAAATACAAAAAAATAATAAAAACAATAAACTATGTTTTGTAATATCGATAGACAGCCATACTTTTATATCTATATTTAATACGATATTTTAACTATTCGATACGCGACGTGTCGCATCTCCTATAAAAACATCACATCAACCAAAATATCAAAAATGGTAGATTTTTTTAAACAAAACGATAATAAGCAGTGTTATTAAATATATTGTTTGGCGTAATGATAAAATTGTGATTTCTTTTGAAAAAAGTTTATCACCCGCGCGAAGCCAGGACGTCGTGCCGTGGTAGCTAGTAGTACATATATACATAACTTCACGCTGTGTCCCGCATATAGTAGGGTAGGCAGAGGGAACTTAGTTTTAAGACACTCTGTTCCCCGCTTTCGGAATTGAGGCATTGCGTTCTGAGTAGCGGAACTCAACGCCGCGCTTTGCCTTGTTACCAAACCCAGGAAATGAAAAATTCTATTTCCTGGAGTGGGAGTCGAACCCACAATCTGTCGCGTTTACAGTCACACGCTTGTGCCTCTGCGCCACGACAGGCGTTTAAAAAAAAACGTTGTGTTTAATAAAACAGTACTGTAGTTTTTAAAATAGTGAGATTTATTGATTTCATTTCATTATAACACAATACTTGGATTACGTGTAAGTTATTAAAAATCGTGACAATTTATTGTTATCTGTATCTTCACTAAGAAGGACAATGAAATCTCTTAATATATCTTAAACATGCAAACTAAATATATAAAGATAGAATATGTCCACTTCATACTTACAAATGATTTTGATAATCTATATATATGTTAGGGAATAATGACTAAAGAGTATTTATTATTTATATTGACTGATTCGATACCTGAAATATGATTTGATGGTTAGCTGGCTGGCTACATTGCTAAAAAACTATAGAATGACTCGTCTCCCGCGATACGTGAAGCAAAAACTTTGGATCCCTTTTTACGAAAATTACGCAAACGGAGGAGCATGAAATTTGGCACACTTATAGTTTATATAGAGAAAGAGTGCAGAATGCTACCTTTTATTTAAAATAATGCATAAAAAGTCTATTAAATTAACAAAATAAATGTCACACACTCTACCATGGTTTGACATCCTTGTTTATATAAAGTGACATATACGTCACTACGCAATGCGTTATTAACGCATTTACACTAGTTTATAAAATTACAAAAGCATCATAGAAACTTTCAAAAGAAATATAATACCACCGAGTTTCTTTCTGTTTTTTTTTCTTTCAAGATAGACTGGGACAGATCTAGTAGGTAGTTTTTTTTTCAATGCAATTAATAGTAGAATGATCTGGAATTTATTTTATCAGAAAGTTATATGTTACTTTGTTTTCATATTAAATAAAATACATTGGCTTTATCATGATTCTTTTCGTTCGGATACTTTTCTTCTGCTTTTTCACGATAAAATTATATTGACATGCTCTTTACTAATAACAAGTGAACGCTCCTAAGGTAAATATTATTATGAAAAATCCAGAGAAAAATACCACATCGAATTTTACTATGTTTGTAAAAAAGAGTACAAATTTGACTTCTTTTATCCTATTATGTAACCATTATTTGTTTTTAGCTTCACGCTGTATCCCGCATATAGCAGGGTAGGCACAGGGAACCTAGTGTTAAGACACTCCGTTCTTCGCTTTCCGCCGAACTCACTATTACGTAACAATAATTTTAATAAATTATCATTTCAGTTCAATTCTTTCTTTATGGAGCTTCTAACATGGCAATTGAGCACCAATTTTATTTATCGATTTTTTTCACAAATAGCATTTTATCTTGCTAAATGATACTTTTTCTTTTATCATAAGCTTTGGTTTCGATATTCTTCGATCAGGACGTATAATTTAATTGACTAGAGCATTTGGACGGGTTTTAAGAGGCGAGGATTGTAATTCTGCTTCATTCAAATTTAAAATTCAACTTAAATTTCCAGACAACTTTTATAACAATACAAGCAACAAAGACACTAAATAGTACTACATTAATAGATGTCCTAACAACTACACATAGATATTGCATAATAGTATACAATTAAGCCATAACATCAATAACTGTCCTCAACAGTCAGCTGTCGTCTTTGCATAATCCCACTGTAAATCAGCTTAGCTATATTTTAGAGGCTTAAAATTTCACTCTAGTTTTAGTAAGGAACTTTAAATCTATAAATATGTTAATACGTGAAGGAAATATTTTCGATCATTTTTAAAGAAAATTCTGTAGAAAATTCTGGAAATTTGGCATGCTTCAGGTTTATATCGAGAAAAAGCCCAAAAGAACTAATATTTTTCAGTATAAATTTTAGAAATAGATTACATTTATTTTTATTGATATTACTCAATTAATATTCACATTTTTTTTAAATTTATTAATTCCACTGATTATGAAAAATTATAATATATATATTTTTACATAAAGACTTTCCTTTGTTACGATTGAACATATCTACTACATAATAGTCAATTTTCCTCCATACAAATAGACTAAACACAGTGTGGAGTTAAAGAACATATTGCAACTGTACTTTACCCGACTTTTTGCCGCCTGATTTGCATGAAAATTTGCATATTAGTACACCTCAGATACCTGATGACAATATGATTTTTGTATAATAGGAAATTGATAATCTTGCTAGGACCAGGATAAGGAAATATTTGTAGTAGAGTTATTATTTAGGTTTTTAAGTATTTAATTGTTATTTTTAATTAATAATATATGTTTTCTTCCTTAAATATGACAATATGACATTTAATATAAAGAAGAACCACAATGTGTTATTTAAAGCGACATATATAAAAGTTTTCAGATAGCTTTTTCGTTATGGCACAGGGTAAGAAATATTTTTAAACATTTACCGTGAAGCTAAAAAAGGAATAAAATAGTTTATTCTATGAAAAACTACTCGCTGTAAATAAAATAGAATTTAATACAAACGACGCTACATAAAAGGTTGTGTATAAAGTTCGTGAATGTTATGAAATAAACTAGTTTTAGTGTCGCTTTTTAGGTACCTCTACCATCAAATAGTCTCCTTTAACTCGCTATTGAAAGAAGAATGTCATGTTTTGATTTTACCTTCTGTAACCGATTATGGATAATTAAATACGCATACTCAGCATGCAATACTTCAATCCGGCGGAAAGTTGGGAACCGAAATGTTGGAAGAGAACGGACACTAGGTTCTCGAGATCCCTCTCTGCCTACCCTGCTATGCCTACGGGATACAGCGTAAAGCTAAAAAACAAAAAAATACGCACAAAAATATTTCAAATATGAATATTCCTCCAATTGGAATTCAAACCCACACTCATCGCGTCTCATATAAGCGCGTCAATCAAATATGTCTCAGCTGTGTTTCAACGGCGTCTCGTGAGCTTCACGTCCCTCTGTTATGTAACAATGATAATTGAATTCTAATGCAATTAACTACAGGAGCTTGAAACTAATTTCATGATATATTTTCTCAAACCAACGAAGAAAATACCTCCGGGCTATCGAAGTGATCGATTTTGCTCGATTTGTTAGCATACTTGAGAATCGATTACGTGATGTAGTAACAGACTATTTACCTTATGCTCGTCCCTTGTACATAAAAAATGTCCATCTTATTTGATTTATTTGTACAGCTAAATTTACTAATACTTGTTATAGAATTTTCAATATTTATTTATTGATATTTGATATTTCTTCAAGATGTAGTTTTATATTGAATCGAGCTTTTTAATGTCAAGATTGTGATTATTGTCATTTTTTAATAATCATTTTAATTTTTTATTATGATCAAATATTGAGGCCTGTCATGACGCAGAGGCACAAACATGTGACTGTAAATGCAAAAGGTTGTGGATTCGATTCCCAGGAACTGAAAATATTAAATATATATAATAATTAATATATATAAATTAATATTTAGTAATTTCATTTCCTTGCTCTATAAGGCAAAGCGGTGTTGTGTTTCTCCACTCAACACGCAATGCCTCAATTCAGCGGAGGGGGGGTAACGCAAATCTTAAGAGAACGGAGTGTCTTAACACTAGGCTCTCAGGTTTCCTCTGCTTACCCTGCTATGTGCGGGAAACAGGGTGCAGTTAAAAAAGACAAAATCAAATAGTATAGTAATATATCTTCTTTTTTTGTTTCAGGTGTACAGATAGCATATTTCGCAATTATTGGCACGCAAATGTTTATGATCGTGCTCAGCATATTTTTATTTTACGGGATTTATAAAGTAAGTATGATTTTATCGCTCGCCGGTTATCTGCTGTGAAATTTGCATATAATATTTAAGCTGAGAAAACAGTTTTGGATGAAATATTATCCCGTCATTTTAGCTTCAAAAGTGATAACTATAATATATTTCTTTGCGTGGATATCTCCTTTCTTTTATAATTAATAAATATTAACAAAATTATAAAGGTGTTTTTGTCGAACGTCCGGGAGATGTTAATAGGATAATGTTATTAAAGAAATACAAAAACCTTACGAATTCTGTTTTTCACACCTAAACTTTACATTTCAAATTTCTACTTATTAAATAGCGATATTTAAATGTTTCCCAGATCTCTATTTTCTTGAATCTTGTATCAAAAATATTAAATTACCAACCTTTTTAATTTTGCCATGTAAGGAACAATACAAGCATTTCACTGAGAAAGCATTAGTGACAGTACAGAACTGTGTATTTTTGGACCCAACTCACATTTACAAAGAGGATGAGTCAGCAGGTTTAAAGTTAATAAATATTTAAATTTGTAATAAAATTAAATTCGCTCGATATACTCGTACACATTTAATGGAGCCTATGAAAAATATCTTCATAGTTAAATTCTAGTTAGTTATTTCTTCCATACGCGGTTCCATACATACATAAATAGCTTCACACTGTATCCCGCATATAGCAGGGTAGGGAGAGGCAACCTAGTCTTAAGACACTCTGTTCCCCACTGTTCCTAGGACGCGAATGGCAATTTTAATAAAATCATTATTTAAAACATGTTAGAATTAATATATAATTTGCTGTCGTGGCGCAGAGACACAAGCGTGTGACTGTAAACGCGACAGGTTTTGGGTTCGATTTCCACCAGAAAATAACAATATTAAATAATATTTAGTATTTTCATTTCCTCACTCTGGTGACAAGGCAAAGAGCAGCGTTGAGTTCCACCACCCAACACGTAATGCCTCGATTCGCTTAAATAAGAGCTTTTAATACTAGTATATTTAGTATGAAACAACATCGTATTTTGTCCTAAACCAAACAATAAAATTAAAATTATCATGAAATATATTATATACATATGAGATTTGAATTCACAATCAGCAGTTTTTTCTATATTAATACACCACCCTGTCGCACAAACGTGAAGTCGAGACAGTATATTGAAGAATAAAATTTATTGCTACTACAGCAGTTGAAGTGTGAGTCGGAATTTTTCATTCTTTATTATGTTCCATTTTTTAAATAGCTCGGTTGCATTTAGCATTTTTATGTAGAAAAATACGTCATAAGACTTTAATTATATCAGAATTCAGAAACCTCTTTTAGTTTATAAATCATCACTTTTTCTCTTTTTATTTACTGTGCAGCCATCGTGGCGCAATTGAACAGTATATCTTTTACTGTAAACATGATTGTTTAAGGTTCGATTTCCACTCTGAAGAATAAGTAAATTAAATTATTTGCATTCCCTAGCTTTGAAGGCAAAGTGTTGAGTACTGTCAATCAACACGCAATGTCTCGATGTCGGACAGAGAGCAGAAAATGGAGTGTCTCGTCACTAGGTTCTCTGTGTCTACCTTGCTATGCGCGAAAAAGTGTAAAGCTGAGAAAAAATCTACTGGGATTCTTTATTGTACTCATGGGTATTATAGTCAAAACTCAAATTTGATATTTGCGTAACGTTTTATGGGGACCCCCTATAAAACTTTAATTGATCATTTCATTTTATAACTTTATAATGTAGTTACAGTATTATTACAGTTATAAAAAGCTTAACTTAATAGACTTTTCCCCAGACAGTACGACTGTCGCACGACGAGGTTCAAATCCCGAAGGGGACGCTCGTGTGGCTGAGAAAATCTTTCAAAAAGGCCGAACGGGCTAACAGTGGCCCTTAAGTTAAAAAAACTATCGGGCGTTCATAAATTTACCAAATATCAGATCAGTTCATTAATTTTCATGATAAGAAATTTTAATATATTATCATAGAAATGCTCCAAAATAAAAGTTTCATTTATTTTAAGCTTTGGTATAAAATTTGTTGTAATTCTAGTCTTGAGAGAACGATAAGAGACGCTGAAATAAAATTAGAGGGAACGAAATTAAAATGATATTGTCATTTACATTGTCTCAAAAACAGTATTTTAAAATAAGACAAATAATAAGAACATAGCTTGCAAAAATGTTTAAATAAGAAAAACATTACCAAGTTCAATAACTAAGTGATATTGAGTTTAAAAGAATAAAAATAATTTTACAGTATGCAATATGAACAGCCATATTAAAATTGAAAAAATATTTATATAAAAATAAGCTACTTATAATTTAGTTATTAAATATTTTAAGTACGCAACATTATTTTACTAAATAATCTTACACAAATATTTATTAATTTATTTTAATTAATAATTCTTTGTGTACTTTTTATAACTAAAACTAGCTGACCCGGCGAACTTTGTTCCGCCTTAATGGCAATAAATAAGCAGATTGTGTTTTATTTTGGAAAAAATATAAAAAAAAATTAAATAACTACATTAATCATTCATTATTATTTCTGTATTTTATTTTTACATAGGTTGCTCTTCACTTAAGTACCTTGTAATACACGACATTTTTTGTTTTATTATCAGGCGCAAAAACAAACAACGCAGATGGTCTTCCGACCCGTGAACATGCCACGTATAATTGACCATGTGAAAAACATAAATGTTCTAGATTTAAACCACAAACTTTTAAGGATTGGCCTTGTGATTTGTTGATGGTCATGGCAAATGCAAGACGTATCGGAAATTGAAGTCTTTTAAATTCAAACGGCATATCGGTTGGGATCATCGGGATCCTCGGAATGAGAACTTCCTCACCTTTGAATTTTCCTATGATTATCGTAGCGTAAATTACATTGTTCATCAATTTACTAACCACCAAACGCGTACCGTTGCACAGTTTTGGTTGGTTTATGTTTCGAAGCATGATTACTACGGAGCCAACCTTTAGGCGTAAATTGTGCGGTGGTAAGCCAGGCATGTCCAAAGAGTTTAAAAATTCAATTGGATAGTTGGTGGCTTCATCTTCATTTGTGACGCAGTCAATAGATTTGAATGAATGCATTGTTCCAATGATCTTATTTTGAATTATGTAGTTCAGGTCATCTACATCTTTATTCTTAGCCGCTAAAATTGCTCGCTCACTCAACCATTCATTATTTTTGTAGTTAGAAATAATATTTGGAAATACATTGTTGATAAGTTCGTCTTTTGATGAGACAAAATTACAAAAATTATTTGGAAATGATATTAATCCGCTCAATTCATCGACAGGTACTTGACCATTACCGATAGTCAGCAATTGCTCCGAGAAATCTTCAGCAGATATATCATTAAGCAATGTAACTCTCATGTTTGTTGTCAGGTGCAGTTTCTTCACATAGCGCCATAGATTTGACGATTTGAGGCGAGCGTTTATTTCATCGGCAGCCGTAGATCTTGGAATTACTGGCAGTATTTGGCGGAAATCGCCAGACAGTAAAATCATTGCTCCTCCAAAACATCTCGAGTCATTGCGTAAATCTTTTAATGTTCGGTTAAGTGCTTCTAATGCACGTTTATGCGCCATTGTGCATTCGTCCCAGATGATGATTTTCGATGCCGCTAAAACTTTGGCCATTGCTGAGTGTTTTGCAATATTACACGTTGGTTCTTCAATAGTTTGAAGATTTAACGGTAATTTGAATGCTGAATGAGCCGTACGGCATCCTTCTAACAATGTGGCTGCTATTCCAGAAGAAGCAACTGCAACCGCTATGTTGGATCTCGCCCGAACAGTTGCTAAAACTAATGACATAAGGAATGTCTTGCCAGTTCCACCAGGGGCATCTAGGAAATATAAACCACCATTTTCATCAGCGATTGCCTTCATTAAAGTATCATAAACTTCCTTTTGTTGGTTATTCAACAGGGGTACATTCCTTTGAACTACTAAATCTAATTCCTTGTGATCATATTCACGTTCCCGTTCCAATTCTCGATTAAATGCGTCATTCATTTCACGATTTGGCGCTGGCATTCCTAACCTGATTAATAAATTACCGCACATGAGGTAACACATATCTTCGATCAAGAGTAAAGCACGATTATGTATCTCTTCATTCATCTCAATATCGTGATTTCTGGAACTGACACGACTTTGATGTAAAATATCTTCTGACATACTATCCTTGTATTTGTGCCACAGGTTACATGGGTTTGATGGAAAACATGTCGAAATTATGATAGCGAATAATGTGCGTATCTGACTTGGAGATGCAGAGATAATGGCTTCAGCGATTGTCGTATCCCAATGGGTATCGTTTTCTAATAAGTTCAATTCATCACATGCAGCACGATACGTTGGGAATATTACACCATTAACAGTTCGTAGTGTCTCAAATGAAGTTGGCCCACGCACATTTACCAGCAACAACCGCAAATAGAAACATTCATCATTCTTTGGATGAACTGTATACATACGACCAAGAGCATCAGTAGAACGCACATCTGGATACCCAGGAACCGCATCACCTTGCTTCCGTCTTTGAAAATTCTTGGATGAAGCATTCCAAGTATAATACCGTGGCATCTCCGAGTAAAGCAAAGTTCGTGCAAACTGATCGCTTTGGCAGATTGCAAAAAAACTGGTCAATGTAGTTGCTGGAGGTGTTTCAGCACGTTGCGTAGCATTCGAAGCCGTGAAATATACTCGTTGACCATTCTCCAGATGCACCGCCAAATGTATAACAGTAGGATGACGTTCGTGAATTGGAAATGCGAATATACGCCAAATCGCTTCATTACAGTTCACATAACGCCCAACTTGATAGCGTGAAATTTCATCGTTGGTATTTGAGGATTGCAATCCAAAAACCGCCATATCACTGCCTTTCGTGACATATTTGCAAATATATTTTATGGATTTAACTGAATTGCAGTATTCAACGTTGCAATGTGTCTTGAACGTTTTAGAAATAAGTGGCGAATATGGAACAATCCAACTGTTGTCGACAACGAAATCCATTCTCTTCACTTTCGTTGTGACAGTTCGACCGTTGTCATCTGGTGATCGACGCCGATACAGCGGATACCCATCGTTGCCAGTGACAGTCTCCGCCGTTAATTTCCGTGGATATCGTTTAGAGCACTTTCCATCGACCATGCAAGGTGATTGGGGATTGATGGCACCACACGGTCCATGAATCATATTAGTAGTAACAACATCATGTAGGTCTGGATCGACTTCATGATCAGGAATCTCGGCACATATGATATCATCTATTTGGTCAGGCTGAATTCTTTCCACTAACCAAATAAGAATGTGCGCGTGCGGTAGGCCTCGCTTTTGCCATTCGATTGAATATATCCAGCATCGAGTATCTCCAAAGACGCGTTGTTTAACAATAAAGTTCATCAGGGACCGAATTTTTTGCCTGAATATACGTGCTGTGATGTCGTGTCTATCATTTGATGTTTGTCCGGGAAGCAGCAATTGAGTAATTTCTATCCATTTTGGATTACAGGTAAAAGTAATAAAGAGATCTGGCCGGCCGTAATGACGAACATATGTCATTGCATCTTGTGCATATTCATGCATATGACGTGGGCTACCAATGTACGTCGCCGGCAGAATAGTTAATCGACCAATATTAGCTGCATTTCCTTTAGTACTAACTGCATCACGTAAATGGATGTACTCCTCAGAACGCAGTTTGGCTTGATTCAACCTAATAAATGTTAAACGTTCCGTTTCTATTTTTACATACATGTCAACGCAATACTGCTGAAACAATCGACGAAACCGCAGCAAATAGTTGTCAGCATTTTGACGAATCATCAAACGATATGCATAATAATTCATTGAGCTAACTTTCTTTGTAGTTTCTTCACCTGAAATTAAAAATTTGATAATTATCCATTTCAAAGACACATAATACAGACATTAACCATAAGATACTGATACTTTACCATTCAATGGATTTATCATTTTAATATTAAAATAATATCCATCTTCTCCTTGCCAAAACATCAGTGGGTATTGCAATGCGTCATATGATCGATGAGTTTCAGATATTTGTTGCAGTTGCCCAGTATCGCGACGTGTAAGCACAATATCGCGTTTTTCCAATTGTTCACCAACAATCAGGATGGCAACTTCGTCTACAGTTGGAGCATTAAATGTGCGTTCGTGTGTTCCAGATGGTCGTTTATCTGCTTTGATGACAACTTTATAGTCATCATTTGGCATTTGCTCTAAAGCACTCTTAAACAACCTGACCAACGCATGATGTTCATGAAGCAGACACTGCAAGTCTTGAATAATTGCTCGCTTCATTCCTGCATTGATCCCTAGGCGTCGATCTAGTTGTTCTTCCATGTTGCCCATGAAATATATTTGTAAAAATTTATTCTGTGTATCTTCGAAAGGTAGTAATGATCCAATTCGATGGTGAATCTGTCCTTGTATCTACAAAATAAAAACCAGACAGTATTAACTGGGTTATAAACACTTTTTCTGTGGGAGAGTAGAGTTCAGTATTAGCAAATATAATACATACCAATAGATAAAGTAAGTTATTCTTTAACTACATTCTATGTAAGTACAAAAATAAATACCTTAAATGTCGGATTAAATCCTCCTTCTTCGATAATGTCTGCCCCAAATGACGTCATTTGGAAACAACTATTGTATTTTCGAGTATTTGCAAGAAAGTGGCGTGATTCTCGTGTTTCGCCACAAAGCAATGAATACAATGGCTCATGTGGCGGAGTCAACACTGGCAATTTCACTTTACCATTAAGGCAGCATAATCCAGGCGTTTCTCCGGAAAACTTTAATGCACCACAATACTCGCAAACAACGTCCATTTGCCCAATGCAAACGCTAGGATGCAAGCTGTAATCATTGCTGCAATCGTACCGAAACGCTGCTCGATTCAAATCAGCTAAATATCTTGTTCTGCGTCGCAAATTATCTATTTGTTGCCTTCTGTTGTTCGCTCGACGATTCTGCATTGCCAACCGAGCTGTTTCACGGGCTGCTTCACTTTGCTCTCGTGATTGAGAAGCACGAAGTCGAGCCATACTATCGCGGCGCTGTTCACGTGCCATTTCTTGTTCTTCTTCAGTCCTTTCATTTGCAGTATTTTGTATTCTTCTTGCATTACGGCTTTGTCGGGAAAGATTCGATCGTCTTGGTCGCGGCATTATTAATTAACATTCACTTCACTTCAATCCACTTGTTAAATATTTATTTAATAGAAATAGTTTTAATATTGATTTCTTACAAATATCAAATTGTCATCCATACGTCAATACATAGCTGTCATTTTACGTCAATTACATAGCTGTCATTTGCGTTTTGTTATTCCAAGTCTGATTCTTTTTTGTTATACCACGTTTTATAGTGACTGACGTTTCATGTCAAGTCACACGGGATCGCTGTCGAACGGGATAAAAAGTATCCTATGTCCATCTCCTGGCTCTGAGCTACCTCCCTACCAATTTTCAGCCGAATCTATTGTGCCGTTCTTGAGTTATAAGTGGTGTAACTAACACGACTTTCTTTTATATATATAGATGTAACATAATCAAAACTAAGCAATCTTTTGGAGGAAATATGAAAAATATCTTCAAAGCTTACTTCAAAGTGCACTTACACTTATCAAATTCGACTTTCAGATCAACCGTAACGAATACCTTTAGTACAATCAATGCAAATGTGATTGAATAGCTTTTGATACTTTACATGTTTTAATATATACGACGTATATATATTTTGTAACTTCACGCTGTATCCCGCATATAGCGGGGTAGGCAGAGGGAACCAGAGAATCTAGTGTTAAGACACTCCATTCTCTTTCAACATTTCCGTTCCCCACTTTCCGCAAAATTGAGTCATTGCGTGTTGAGTGGAGGAACTCAACGCCGCGCTTTGCCTTGTTACCAAATCCAAGAAATGAAAATACTAAATTTTACATTTCCTGGAGTGGGAATCGAACCCACAACCTGTCGCGTTTTCAGTCGCACGCTTGTGCCTCTGCGCTACGACAGGCGTTTAATATATAACATTATTATAATAGCAACATTGTAAAATTTATAATTTTAATGGTAACACTGTAGTATATAATGTGAAAAAAGAGGAAGCCAATTTAAACATTTTTTTTGTTTTAATGTTCGTTGGTTGGCAATCATGGAAGCAAAGTGAGAAGAATGATTAATGAATATTTTTAAATTATTTTCGTTTCTCCACTCTGGTACAAAGCGCGGGGCTTTGGACGGAATGCGGTGAGCGGAGTGTCTTGGTGTTAGATTATGTCTTACTACCTTGCTATGCGTGATAAAGCGTGAACTTGACGCTGTATCCCGCACATAGCAGGGTAAGCAAAAGGAAATTGAGAACCTAATGTTAAAACACTCCGTTCTCTTTTAACAATTCCATTTCCCATTTTCCGCCGGATTGAAGCATTGCGTGCTGAGAGTGACGGAGCTCAATGCCGCGCATACTGAATATTATTTAATAATTTTCATTTAATGGAAAGGGAATCGAACCCATAACCTGTCGCGTTTACAGTCGCACGCTTGTTCCTTTGTGCCACGGTAGGCGCTATTAATTGTTTCAAAATCAAAATAGACATGTTGAACATTTTTGTAACAAAAATTTAAGAATAAACATGACTTAAATTTATTATACGTAGAAAATATCAACTAAAAATAACATTTGTTTCAGGAAAACGTAGCGTTCCTCGTCCCATGGGTGCTAGGCTGCATGACGTTTATGGCATTGGAAGCTATGGCCATGGTCTATTCTAATATACTACGAGATCACGTCAACAAAGTTAGTATATATTATTCTTATTTTCAGACATCTATATTATCATATACTCGTAGTGTAGATAGAGTCAGCCTTTTAAAAAAATGTCATTTAGATCAATGATTCTCAACCTTTTTTTGTTGCGGCACATATTTATCAATTTCAAAATTTGGCGGCACACAACGAAAAGATAAAACTTATTTACTTACTACAACACACTATATAATTTAATAATATTAACATTACTATATATTTGGCAAAATTTGGCGACACACTTTTGAATATTGGCGGCACACAAAAGTGCCGCGGCACAGTGGTTGAGAATCACTGATTTAGATACATATCATGCAAATAACTAATCACTGCACT
This sequence comes from Philaethria dido, assembly GCA_033558755.1. Taxonomy (NCBI): domain Eukaryota; kingdom Metazoa; phylum Arthropoda; class Insecta; order Lepidoptera; family Nymphalidae; genus Philaethria; species Philaethria dido. The sequence continues at coordinate 22,732 of JAKGSA010000405.1, forward strand.
TTTTAAACATAGAACCTATAACCATGTACTATACATTTAATGCAAGAAAAAAGACGGCCATTAGTTCGATCCCGATTTATTTTTGTTTTTATTTCCCCTTCTAATGAAAAAGAAAGTGCGACGTTGGGTTTCACTAGTTGCCACCACTTGTGGAGGATGAAAGATGAGATATCTAGAAGACACTCTTTCTGCCCACTCTAATAAGAGCTTATAACTTCATTCTAAAAAAATACTTTAACGTTTTCCAGACTCTACCCAGTACTAGGACGGATGGCTTTATGTGACTTATTACAAAAAGGCATATAGGCTTATACTAGGACTTTTTTATATTTATCCTGGTCACTACGTAGTCTGTAACTTTAGTCAACTTCACTATATTTTCATATTACTTAAGTAAGCTTAGGAAATAAGATATTTTATTTCCAAAGAGAGTCCAAGTATTTTAGTTGCCTACTTAATATATTATTATTACTTATTATAACAAATAATACTTAATATTACTTAACATTACTTAAAATTACTTAATATTACTCAATGTTACTCAATATTAACATTGAGTAATATTAAGTATTTTATATACTAGGATTTAAAGACATACATTTATTTATTTATTATCATTTTTCGTAGCCGTATTCATACCATTTAATATTTCTCATTTCAATAATTAATGTATGTTGTAATTTATTATTTTGTACTTAGATAACAAACATTAGTATAATTATCGACGACTGTGTTGTGTGTACATATAGCGTATCGAATCATGATTCTGTTTGCCATTTTATATTTTGACATTTCAATTTTCATATAATCTGGTTAAACCAAATAGTCATAAATTGGCTTTGTATCAACCAAATAAACCAAGCTTTGTGTTTCATTAATATTTATGACTTATTGTTGTGGACAATCGATTGATAAACATATAGGAAATATAATAAATATACTGATAATATAATGGTAATGAAAAAAAGTTGATATTTAAAATTATTTTGATATAAATATAAAGTATTCTCTTCTTCTTAGAAGAAATGAATTCAATGGATTATAGGCTCTTACCATTTCATAGTTATTGATGAAATATAATTGATTGATAGATAACAGGCTATTTTAGCAGTGAGATAACATTTTACTATAAGCACGAATGGTTATGAATTCGATTCTCACTCGCAATGTTTATATTTAAATTATTTTCGTTTATACGCTCTGGTAGAATAAAGCATGGCATTGAGACCAATGTCTCGATTCCAGGCGGAAAGTGGAGTACGGAGTGATTTGACATTATTATTCTCTCCGATTATCCTGCTGAAGCGTGAAGATTTTTTTTTTAGCTTCACGCTGTATCTCGAATATAGCAGGGTAGGCAGATGGAACCTGAGAACCTAGTGTTAAGACACTCCGTTCCCCAGTTTCCGCCGAATTGAAGCATTGAGGAAGATAATTTAATTATATATATAAAAAAAATATTTAAAGCAAAAAAAATGTAATCAAGCCGCATTTTAGCATTAAATATATATAAATAAAAATTACTAATCTTATAAATAACTTCTGTTCTATATAACTTTTTCTTTACAATGAGGTCGCTTATCTCAAAAAAACAGACGGTAATCCAAGTATCTTTTAAAGTTTGTTCATCTTAACAAGCGGAATATCTAAATTTAGGACACTTCATTGTGATTTTTCTGAAATAATTTTTGTTGCTTCGTTGTAATTTTCAAGAAGACTAACGTAAATTCTAAATATTTTAGTTTCTATTTGATATTTATATCTAAATATATAATTTCTAGGCCTTGCATAACTTCTTTAATTGCCTTTTTAAATTTTTAATTTATATAATAATATTTAGTTAGTGCATTACACAAGAAGTCTTCCACAAGAAAGAGAGGCTGTGAGAGAGTTAATGGACGGATACATCAAGATGTGTTGGTGCCAGTAAAGTTAGAATAACTTTGTTAGGGTTGACAGATTTGTAGAGGACAAAACTTTATGATAGCTGCACGTATGTATATTGATTCACTAGAAGTTATGACCATTGCTGTACTATGGTAACATATTATGGTAGAAAATACAATTGTTAGATAGAGGACTGGCATAGAGTTGTTCATTATTTGATATAAAGAGTTATAACGAAAAATGGTATTCCGTATATGATAAAATTTCAAAGTCGACATACATATAAGTGAGGGCAAAGGATTTAAAACATGTACTTAAGATTTTAATGTTTTTCATATATTTTATAAAGTATTCTCATAGTGAAAAGAAACTCCTTAGTAATTTATAGATGCAACTTGCTGGCCGACCCGGGCCCATCACGTTGCAGAGAGAGGAGTTGGAAGAGTGCCTGGGACTTACGACCCAAGGTTAGGCTTAAAAGGCCTTTATATAATGTTCAGAAACGTATAAAAAATAAACTTATTGACATTAGTAGGATTTGAAGAAATGCAAGTTATTCAAATCTTGCTACGTTTAATTTTCGTCTTAGTGACTTAAAAATACCGTAAAGGCAACTACGTAAACGAACCTACTGGCTTTAGAAGGCTGAAATTTAGCATGTAGGTTCCTTGAGGAGTACTACGAAGGTGGTACTAACAAAGGATCTTTTGCCTCAAAAATTTCCTATCAAAACGGGAAATACAAGATTTTAGGTTTTGTAACAAAATTGTACAAGCTCTTATTAAAATACATCAATCTATATGGTTGCCGAATAATATAAGCTTTACAAAATGTCAATGTCAAGTCTTCGGAAGTCATTATCACCTTGTCCTTAGAGATATTGATCAAAAACTAATTTGACCTTGAAACTTTTCTATCGACATGTGTACTCGTGGATACAAGTTGTGATTGACCTAACCTAAGGCAAACATAAAAAAAATTACTGAATATAATGAAGTAGTCAAAGTGCAACATGATTTTGATTACAAACATAATTAAAATTAAAAAAAAAATCAATATTAATAAGTCACTTGCCAAAAATATAAATATATATTTTTTAATACTAATAGTCATTAGATGCTTTAAATAGTGTAAAAATTGAGTAAAACAGTAAATTGCAAAAAAAAAAAAGATATTTAAATTACATAAAAGTAGAATTTACAAGTACCTATGTATTTTCGATGCCTGGTACATTTTTTTGATAAAATCACGTTATTTTGTCGATAAAAATCGAAAATAAGACAAATAAACTTTACAAATTTCATTATATATTTTTGAAATACTGAGGTCTTTCGTGGCGCAGAGGCACAAGCAAGTTCCACCACACACACAATACCTCAATTCGGCTGACAGTGGGGGATGGAAATGTTAAAAAAGATCTCTAGTTCTCTCCACCTACCCTGCGATGTGTGGGATACACCGTGAAGCTAAAAAAAATGAACTACTACCAATTTCCTTTTTGTTATAATTCATTCATTCATTCATAGCTTCACGCTGTATCCCGCATATAGCAAGGTAGGCAGAAGAAACCTAGTGTTAAGACACTCCGTTCTCCACTTTCCGCCGAATTGAGGCATTGCGTGCTGAGTGGCGGAACTTAACGCCGCGCTTTGCCTTGTTACCAAACCCAAGAAATGAAAAATTCAATTTCCTTGAGTGGGAATCGAACACACAACCTGTCGCGTTTACGGTCGCACGCTTGTGCCTCTGCGCCACTACAGAGACACCACTTTCTTTTTTATTATAATAATAGGATAATTAGATTAAAAAGTAAACATGCCATGCCACGATCAAAATAGTCTTTTGATTCGATGTACTGTTATGTAACCATATCGGCTTTCCATTAGCTGATGAGTAATATAAACTTTTACGGACGTAATAGCTAGTGAGGTGTACCATAATTACTTAAGCTATAAAACTGTTATACAGCTGTGTAGAAACTCCATTATAGTTTTAATATTGGTAGTAAATCTATTAGAAGGTACAATTTTATATATTAAATAAAGTAATTATTCAAAATTTACTTTTATAGAGCCACCATTGATCATTTTATGCTATGGTAGTTAGTGTACAGTAGTAGATACGGTATATGAAGTGTCTAAGATTGTGGTTTTCTTAATGAGCTCTTTGATTTTCGCGATTATTACACATATTAAATGACACTATTTTAGTATTCGAAAATACATTTTTGGAAACCCGATGTTTCAAACACTTTACAGTAGTCTGTGGTCAAAGGTAGAAAGGTAGAAGTGTTCGAAACGTCGGGTTAATCCGGTTAAAATGTATTTTCGATTACTAATATTCACGTTTTTTATCCTGTATGTATACACATTAGTATCCCAGTAACTATATGATTAGTTTCCTGTATGGATACACATATGCATTTACACGTAAAAATAATGGCTTTGACTTATTATAATTTACGGCACTTTTGATCTTGATTCTTAAATAGTTTCTTTTTATTAACAAAAAAAAAAACAATTTAGGAACAAATAAATAAATTCTTACACAACAATATAATTTGTTTTCCTCATATTTATAATTTAGAATATGTATAGCCAATATTATTTCCAAAGTAGAATTGATGTCGAGTATTACTTAAAGTACGGAATTCGGAATCAAATGAGAGAGATTCACGTTAGTCTTTCAAAATAATGAGCTCGTTACATTTAATGAGACTGTTCAGATTCAGTTGTAGTACGAATTTAAAGGCCACCGCGCGCATACTTTGAATATCAAAGGAATTAAGCATCATATATTTTCATAGAAATATTGTTAAAATTTTAAATTTAATTGTACAAAAAACACAGTATCCGTTACACGATTGGCTAACTTTTGTTATTTACTTATTACGTATGGAATCAATCGTTAATGACAATTTATATATATATTTTTTAAATAAATTATAGCGTATTTAAAAAAAAAAAATTGCAATATGACCCCAAACTGCTTATTTATGTGTTCGAATTTAGTAGAAAACGGAGTGACTTGTTAAAGTGAATCGTAAGATGCACTAAATATGTGAAGAGCCAAAGAAACAAAGCCGAAGTTTCGTGTTGTGCCTTTGTCACTTAGAGTTTTAATAAAAAAATATTTGGGCTCATTTTCTCATTACTATACACGGAAGCCGAGTCCAAAGGAGTAACGACATAATCTCCATCTTATGAGGCCATGGTCAGTGTGCTCCACTGTCACAGGCGAAAGCCCACCAAGATGTGAACTACTCGCTCGACTGGCGCACCCTATTTATACTATCTATAGTTTATTAGCAATGTATCGCCAGCCGGGTAACTATCAAATCATATTTCAAATATCGAATCAGTTAATATAAATAATAAATAGTTTTTAGTCATTATTCTCTAGTATATATATCCTCACTATGTTTACAAGCACTTATGTATCTACAACCCGTATGCTACGTTTAAAACAACCACAGGCATTTGCTTTAAAAAGAAACCAAATGTGTTTTCCTTGGAATTCTAACGTTAAGATTTCACCTAACAATATAACAGGAAAGCTTATTAATGTTACAAAATAACTTGAACTTGTTGACATACTTGTATTATCATCTTCCTTAAATTATGAATTGGAGCACGAAATTGAATCGGTGAGTGCAGAAACAACGTAAGTCACAGAAAATGCAAAAAAATCGTTATCGATTTAAACTGGCGTAGAAAGTTAAGTTATACACTTTTTTCTCCCTCCTGCAAAATTTAAAAATCCGGACTTACGTTGTTTCTGCACTCACCGATTCAATTATTGTTAAGAATAAAATCGTTTTGTTCCAGCAATTCGACGCGATGTGCAAAGCGGAAATATCATTTTTAATACCGAGAATACTCTTGAATGTAAGTATACCATTAATTTGCGCTCGAATCTTCATTTCAGAGAAAGATCATTTTCTTTCCTTTACAGTAATATTAACGAACTTTCGCCATTTTATTTGTATAAAATTATCTTAAGCTTAGAATATTAACATTTAGTAAAAGTTGAAATACTAAAGTAAATTTTTATACAGTTTTTTTTTTTACCAGAAATGAAATGAAACAAATATTGACTTTTAAAACAGTGTTATTGAAAAAAATTCGACGTTACATTTTTAATATTGGAATTTCATACTGTAGGTAAATGAATGTGCTGTTAAAAATAAACAAACGTATATCATAAATTATTAAACTTTCTTCGTGAAGAATGTATCAAATTTAATATCAAAAAATATTAATTGAATTGTATGAATGAATTTGAAAATAAAAAATTGAAATTGATACGTGAAAGAAAGAACTTGGGAGTATGCGAGTATATTAAAAACTCCGGTACTTTGAAAATACTCATATATTAAATGAATATATAGTTACATCTTCACCTTATGGTTGGAAATACACAGTTTATAGTTTTTAATTCGAATTTTATTTAATTTCGCAAATGTTTAAGGTTTAAAATATTTTCTTATTTCCCTGGTCTGTTGGGCAAGCATGAACACTTGCGACAACGTATTGTTATCGTTATCGAAAGACATTGTATGGTAATTGAAAAGCGCCCCTACCAAAGCATAAGAGGAACTAAAGATTTCCCATGCAAAATGCTTTCGATACCGAATACTTTGTCGCAAGTTTTCTTGCTTGCCCTACTGGTTACCGTGAGGGCTTCTTCGTACGTTTTAAAAAAAAATTAGTTATACGATATTAACAATAATCAGATTTAGTATTGAATATCATAAATTTGGTAAAAAATGGGCAACAATGAGATTAATTTCTGTTTTTGTTATAAGAAATAGAACATCACCTAAATTACTTTCCCTTTGCGTGTCTTAATACGTGTGCTAATGAAAGGTTATTATGAGTACCTTTGTTACTTATAATGATAATATATTGTTAAGAAATAGGTATCTATAATATCAATATTGTTTTACAGTGTCTATGCATATGGTGCGTGTTACGACTATATCATCTTCTAAGAGTAGGAGTCACTTGGAAGGGCTCAGCTGCTATCGAACTGTGACTAATGCCGCAAGAGGTCCGAACAGGCTCTCCTAACCGCCCGCCTTGCGAGACAAGCCTCCTCCTAGGAGGGGCGGAGAGCGACACAGATGCAAGTCTGCACTCTGTATGACGATGTATAATAAAAATATTGTATATTTTACTTTAATGGACGAAGATAATTATTATTTGGTCTCCCGGAAAGTTCTGTTCTACTATCAAAACTGGCTTATAGCTGTGGATAAAAGTTGTAAAAAAGGGGCAATCTTTCAACTCTAAATCAAATTCGACTTTAGATGAGAATGTTATGTATATGATAAAATATTCTAGGACTAACGTTATAATTTTTAAAACCGCACAAGAAGGCCAATTCAGAAACGCTGTAATTGGCTGGATAATTACAAAACAGCAATCCAAAAAAACATGTCGGCGATGTTCAATACAACCATCATGCTTCATCAAAATAACGACATTAACTGAAATTCTCCATAACATATTCGATATTCGACTCGCATCCACCACCCTCTCTATTAGCTTGTTGTTTTTGTCTTTACAATTTCTTAAGCAAAAAAATTAAAAATAAAAATATAAATCAATTTTTAAAAACGACATTTATATACTATTGCCTATATTCTCCCTAGCAAGAAGTCATTAATTATTTTATCAACTATATAATTTGAAAAACTTAAATGACAATAACATAAAATAGCAATTTTTGTTTTACACCAAAAGCAGACAAAACTTTTCGGTAGACATATAATTCAATTGTAATATTAGTAGGAAGAATAAAGGCATATTTTTAATTTTCAACTTATGTATTTTGAATTCTATTTTGTAAATCCTAATTTTTTCTTTCATGACACAGTTAAATCTTATTTTCAAAAAAAATATTACTTCATTACACTATTAAAGCAGAATAAAACGAATTGTTTATTAAAAATTGATGTACATTGAAAAATAACAATTTTAATAATTGCTTTATTGTATCATACACTAATAAATAATATACCATTCTGAAATACCTACGTAAAGTACGTATAAGTGAAAATATATTGTTGAAAGCTTTTACAATTAAGGGTTACTTTTTAAAACATATTTTTATATAATATATATACTTTCGTTTCTTAATTTGTGTATATTTCATAAAGTCATTCTTTAATATTTATGTAAAAAGTATCACTTTTTCATTGAAATTTAAAATAATGTACTATATTTAAAAAAAAAAAATTATCTTAGAAATACGTTATTAAGTAGAAAATTATTTTTTTATAAAGTCAAATATAATTGTATATGATGTTAAATATAAATTGTAAATTAGTTATTAAATTGTAAATATGAGAACTGAAGATATCAAAGCGAAATTGTTCAAAGGAATTCTTTTAGAAATATTTCGGAGTGAATTAAAACATGAAGAGGACGCACAGTGAGATATATTTGTTGTTATAATAAAGCTTGCTTATGCAATTGTAAATATTAGTGTAGAACAATATTTTGCAAAAGAACTGTACATTTAAAGTAATATAGGTATAATGTAAGTAAATTATGTTATTGTGGCATGACAATGTTAATACGTGTTTCGTGTTTATGTAACTAAATATACCTACTTATTTTATTATGTCGTTCTATTTGCATGCCTATACTAGATTGTTTTCTGAAATTTTACTACAGTTTAATTGTATATGCCAATTCACAGTCACGTTTAAAGAGTAAATAAACAAATATTGAATGTTAACTTTGTTATTATTTTACATTATGGTCCGATATATTTCATATATTACGAGTAATTATAGCAGATATACAAAATTGTTGAAATATATATTTTTAACAAAAATCTATAAAAAGAGCCTGCAAGAAAGAGCTGTTTTGTTAATTGTATGATAATATATTATCTTAATATTTTCTTGAGTTATTTACTTTATTGACCTTTGCATTTTCATATAACAATTGAAAACTATTTATATAATTACTAATTACATGCAATCCACTTTTTAAAATTTATAAATGGAAATAAAACCTACCAATACATATTATATCCTCCTGTTCAGGTGAATGCTCTTGATCTAGATAACCAACGAAGACACTATTGGAACATCTGAAGGTCCTTTATCGTTAGCAATTCGGACAGCAAAGCCGGATCTCTGATCAATTCACGATCCAATGGTTTAGAACCGTGTTAGATGAGATTGTAAGTTCTAGCGTCAGGGCTTGGCTTTGACAGTATTACAAGATTACACATCAAACACTTTGTTTTTATGTCATGGCGCAGTAGGACGTGCCATACACTATATATACATACATACATAGCTTCACGCTGTATCCCACATATAAAAGCGTATGCAGAGGGAACCTAGTGTTAAGACACTCCGTTCCCCACTTTCTGCCGATTTTGAGGCATTGCGTGTTGATTGGCGGAACGGCCGCGCTTTGCCTTGTTACCAAACCCAGGAAATGAAAAATTCCATTTTCTGTAGTAGGAATCGAACCCACAACCTGTCGCATTTACAGTCGCATGCTTGTGCCTCTGCGCCACGATAGGCGTTACACTACATATACGTATATATCTATATATAAATACGTAAAGCAAAAAATTTGTACCCCTTTTTACGAAAATTACGCGGACGGAGGAGCATGAAACTTGGCACACTTATAGTTTATGTAACGGAGAAGTGCAGAATGATAATATCTTTTTAAATGAATGCATAAAAAATACATTAAATTAATAAAATAAATGTTACACACAATACCATGGTTTGACTTCCAAGTTTATGTAAAGTGACATATACATTACTAAAGACAACGCGTTGTTAACGCATCAACGGGGACACTAGTATATGTAAATGCGACAGTTCGTGGGTTCGATTCCTACTCGGGAGAATGATCATAGCTAAATTATTTTCATTTCCCCGCTCTGGCAAGACAAACCGCGGCATTAAGTTTTGCCACTTAACTCAACTGACGTAATGTTTCGATTTCAGGTGGAAAGTGGAAAACGAAGACTATTGACACAAGGTTCTTTCTTAATACCCTGTATATGAAATTCCCTATTATAAATTTAACATGTTTGGATGACTCAACGTTTTATACGTACTTACAATTTGTCTTTTGAATCTTGTTTTCAGGCTTACTATTGAAAACGGTGAATACAAAAACAGGCTTTGTTCAGGGTTATTTAATTTAAACTCTAATAATAAAGAAGATTTGGACATTAAAATATTGTACGAGAACATCATTTTAGATTAATTATTATAGTTAATTCCCACTTACAGCTTCTACTATAATCTTTGAGACGTCATTTTATTGTATTGCTGTATTCTACCAATATTATTAATTCAAAAGTTTATGACGAATGGATGTTTGTTACAATATGGCGCAAAAGCTACTGAACAAGTCAAAAAGAAGCTTTAGCTTTAGCATTAATATAATTATTATGTCATAAATATTCCTTATTCTTTAACAGCTGTACATGTTTTGGCTTTGAATATTACTAAAGTTAGGTAACGAGATGTCTGATATCCGAATTAGGATCCAGCCTGTTTTTCAGATATCAGATCCTCAACTCCCGGTACAAAATATGTATATTAATTTAACACGTACAATGCAGTTATTTAAGTATATTATTATGCTAGTATGCTTTAATAGCCCAGAGTGTGTGCGTGCGTGTGTGTTGTATAAATGTGTGTGTAATTATAGTCGATATAACATATAAAGATTTTGTGTAATTTGGCAATATTTTTTTTAACTTCACGCTGTATCCCGCATATAGCGGGGTAGGCAGAGGGAACCAGAGAACCTAGTGTTAACACACTCCATTCTCTTTCAACATTTCCGCCAAATTGAGGCATTGCGTGGCGGAACCCAACACCGCGCTTTGCCTAGATACCAAACCCAAGAAATGAAAATACATAAATTTTACATTTTCTAGAGTGAGAATCGAAACCACAACCTGACGCGTTTACAGTCGCACTCTTGTGCCTCTACGCCACGACAGGCGTTTGGCAGTAATAAAACAAGATATAACGATATCTAATGAAAATATAAATGAATTGAATTAGTAATAAGTAAAAATGGTCAACTCATTAGCATGCCGACAGTTAATGGATTCATCTGAAGTCGAATGCAGCCGCGTAAAGCTCATTTTAATATTATATTCTTTTTTCATGGTAATTTTCTTGAAACTTTCTCTTAATATTAAATATTTTCGAACTTAAGTCATAGTGGAACCTCATTACTCATTAGAGAATCTAAATGGAATATTATTTAAATTTATTATTTAAAATATATTTATATATATAGATCAATACTTTTTGCATCTTCCTGCGTTCTTTTATAATGTATTCCTTATTATTATTGCTAAGAGCTTTAAGTAAAAAGGCCATTTCGATGAAATGAGTAAAGTGACTTGAATTGTAAACGTTGTGTGCAACAAAATTTTATTATTAATATATATTTTTCTTATAACTTGTACTTAGTTAAAGTTAGACTGAGTATTAAGTGTCAGTTTATTATATACGAGTACATCCTTCCCTTTCCCCATTTCACGGGGTATACATTTGGAGTTACGATTGTTGATCACTCTGTGTTTTATCTTCTATTTAAATAAAGCCTTATTTATATATTGATGAAACTCGGTGTAGAGTTTCATCTACTCTCTGTCTCTGTTTAGTCAGATATACCTCCAAACATAAACGTTTTCTCTTTTTCAAACCTAAAACCATATCCAGTCAACTTGTGAATTTGCAGTTAGTTGATACTGTTACATGCAATTTATTCATCTTAAGAAGTACTAGTTAAGAGAATGAGAGAGAGTCAAATTTATAAATTTAGTTAGACGAGAATTTGTTATGGAAAAATAAAAAATCCCTACTAATATAACAAATTTATATCTAAGTTTGTTTGTTACGCTTTCACGCCAAAACTACTCAAATGAATATCATGATACTGTGTACACATGTTCTAAAAGGGATTAAAAGGACATAGGATACTTTTTAATATAAAAAAATAAAAAATATTTTGGCACACATGATTGTTTGTCAAAAATTTAAACCTAACTAATTCAAAGCAACTTCAAAATTAATGCATATTGGTACTATACAGTACAGTAAGCAGTATCGACTTCCATTGTCCACGCGAGCGAAGTCGCCTGTAATAACTAGTATAAAATAATATTATTAGAGGTTTTCATATGTGTCAAAGATGACAATATAACGTAATAATCCAAGATAAGTCTTTATATTGATATGAAATATTAGAAAATAAAAAAAAGGAAAAGTCAAACTCGAATCGCAAATCATGCAAAATACAGATAGCCGGTTTTGATTCTACGTGACTCAATTTCTACATAAAATATGTACATATTGTGATCTATCTAGGACTGTCATCAAATGGATTGCCACGTATTTAGTAGTCCTTGGAATAAACATTTGGGTCAGACGAATAATTGCTCGAATATCGTGAATAAAGTTCATTAGACCCGTCGTTACTGGAGAGCTATTGGGGAGGATCGTCTAAATTAATTATCAGTCATGAGCTGTATTTTTCACTTAATATACAGCATAAATTAGGACGAAATCTATTTATATGATTTATATTTCGCAATAGAAGAAATCATTTGTGTAAACATGGACACTTATAACCAATGTTTACTGTAATAAATGGCCATGTTGGTGATATGATCCCCTTATATGTTTGAAAATTATTTGAAAATACCTTGTTTCATTTTTATCGATTAATACATATTGATAATTTATCTATAAGTGTAAATGATTGTATTTTGTAACAAAAATAATTTAAAATTTATTATGCTATTGGATTACAATAACATGGAGCTAAATATATACTTAACTAGTATCTAGAAACAATAAAAATATAAAGTTTGCGCTCACACATGGTAAAAAATAAATTTTAATAAAGAAGCCTACTCCTAGGCTACTAAAACTTGCTATTACGTTCTATCATATTCTCTCGCTAATTCAATCTTGTACATTTATATGTTTTTTATCGTGACGCAATTTCGTTACATTGAGTTTTACGATTCCAAAGAAGGATCTCCTCAAAGAGCAGAATAATTTATGCTCAAAATTGACAGACAGAAACTAAATTTTCATAACACAGTAATATTATAGTATGTTCCATGCAGAGTCAGGAAAGCCAGTACTATGTAAACATTTACATTAAACTATCTCATATACGCATGGTATAACTATACAAATATTTGAAGCGGTTAAGTCCAAAGCAAGGTATTAGTTTCTGCTGACTAACAAGATTTGCCTCAATACTACCAGAAAAGGATAGACGAAGCATTATTGACTCAGCTGTTTGCTTGATTTCGACCGAAGTATCTGCATTTTATGTATGAGAATTATTATGTACATCAAAGAAAAATATGTTTTCGAATTGGTTATTCTTTCAAAGCCGGTTAAAATAACCTAGTAATAGTTTCACCTGACTGTTATAAATATAGCTTTTTATATGATATAGAATAAATATACTTATGATGTGGTCCCTCTTATATTAAGTTATGATCTGATGAGTAGTTTTTTAATTATTCGTAATAATTATACTTTTCAGTATTAAGTTCCGCCACTCCGCACGTAATGCCTCAATTTGGCGGAAATGGGGAAAGGAAATGTTAAAAGAGAACGGAGTGTCTTAACACTAGGTTCTCTGGTGCCCAGCCTACCTGCTATGTGCGGTCTATAGCCTGAAACTAAAAATAAAGTATACTTTTTAATACACTTTATTTAAAGCCGCTTTTTTGTTCAAATATTATTTATCTACCTTACGATATTTACAATATTTACGATTTATCTATAAATAATCAAGAAAATAGTCAAAACACAATTGTAACAAAACTACTTAACATGCTAACATGAATTAAATATGAATACTTTAGGAACTTATTCACAGTGATACCTGAATACGTAACCTTTACGTTTCTTGCTAAGGTCCGTGGGAGTGCACAGTTCTACACGAGCTGCCCCTAACCACATCAAAGCCGCTTACCATGTTTAGATCATAGGGATGGATACTCTGTGCAAGCACCACAAATTGGACGTACGAGATTTATCTCCGCCGTCTGTTGCTTGAAATTCAGTGTAGCTAATACTGTTTTGAGATATAAATATTTCTAGGATATTAAATAGTATTTTTAATGGAATGTTTTGTTTATTTTTTTTTAATTATGTGAGTTTTAATTTTTACATTTTTCACCGACTACAAAAAAGGGGGAAGTTATCATATGGACTGTTTTTTTTTATGTTACTGCATATTTATTATGATAACAATTACTTCTAAAGTGGTCTCTTTTGAATGTAGTAGTTTTTGAATTATTTGCAATAAATTTACTTTTTAGTAAATAGTATTTGAAGTTGATTTTCTTTTTTTCTTAAAATCCTAATATATGTATAAGATAATTGAAATGAAACTTTAATAAATTAAAATTTAACTAAATTTATAGTTTTAGAGTTATTCGTAGTAACGTTACTTTTCCTTCTTGTTAACTCTTATCTTAGTTTTTAATTATTATGCTTTCAGTAGTGTTAGAATAAGGTTTGTCTAGCGTTCATTTATAAATTTTATTGTATATATACATAAATATTATACTTGATGTTTTCTAAAAATCAATATTTAGGATTTAAATAACGATCAATTTCATACTTTCACGTAATTTATGTGTTAAGATAACATATACCGAAGTTAGCTACAAAACAAAAACAGAATAGTTTATCGTAAACTTACAACATAGACTTAGTTCTACGAACTACGACGGAGGAAACGAACACGATATTGCCTCTTGTTTGCCGATGTTATCAATTTTGCATAAGATTTAACTTTTAGATCCTATCGTGGCACAGAAGTTAAGCATCTGAACTATGGACTTGGTGAATGTGGATTCGATCCCCGAGAATGATTGATGATTATGTTTAAATTATTGTCATTTACCGACTCTAGCAGCTCTAAGCAGTCGGATATATAACGCATGGCTCAGTGGTCAGAGCGCTTGGACGGTTTTCAAAAGGCGCGGGTTCGAGTCCCGCTGCGTTCAAACTTTAATTCGTCTTCTAAATGTGTTAAATATAAATATTTTTTTAAAGAACCTTGATGTGACAATGACTACATTAATGTATTTTATATTTAGGAAACAAAGACAATAAAATATATAATGTAATAAATACCTTTATAACAGATGTATGTAAGTAAAATCAAATTATACTGTAAATTGTAATTAAATTACAGGAAATTTATGCATAAATGCACTCAGAATACGTAGCGTAACAAGTTACTTGATCAAACATGAAGAAATACGAACGTGAAGTAATCGTTTATCTTCATCTTTCATTTAACTTTAATACCTAAAAGTGTACGAGTACGAAGAACTTAAAACATTTCAAGTGTTTGTGAAAAATTACCACTGAAGCTAGACTTTTTACTCTTTTGGCAATCATTGCTTTAATTAAACACCAAAATTAACAACTTCAACTTTTTCCATTCTTTTTCATCTCCACAAAACAAAGAATTTCAAAGATAAAACTCAAACTTTTAATGGAATGAAAAGTTTTAAAAATCTGCTATAAAAAGAATAAATGTTCAACAAAAGGGGAAAGGACTTGAAATAAATTAGCTCAAATAATTTTATAACGCCAATAAATCAAAGTTATCAGTAACTTCAGGGTTGAGAAGCTATTATTTCTCGACGTGGAAGGAAATATAATATTATTCGCTTAGTTTCCAGAAAAATCTAGAGTAACTAAATAATAGGTTTGTTTAGTTTGGTCAGCTAGCCAGTGTGTTTTGAGCTAGAGCATACGAAGTGTAAACAACAAATTTCAAGTTTACAAGCCTCGCAGGGTTATTTAGATTTATATCTTGTAGTGAAACTTGCATGAAAGTGAAAATTTGCACACTTGTCGAAAACCGATAACAATATGATATATTCCTAATGAGATAGCACGAAGCTTGCTGCGAAGATCAAATAACTAGAACATAACTTAAAACATTTTACTTTACTCTTTTTTTATGTAGTCAGCGTTGTACGATAGTACCTACGTATATCTAATATCTTTGGTAAGAATTTTCTTAAACAAAACTCCCCAATCAATTAAGCTATATATTTTTATATATATGCGACTTAATCGAATAACAAAACGTTATTAGCTAATCAATAACACTTATAAAGGGTGTCCCAAAATTAACGCAAGATTTGACTTTGCCGCCATTTGCTATTATATTCATTATTCATTCGCTATTAAAAGACTAAAATGGCATTTTCTATTTAATTCAAATCTTGCGTTAATTTTGGGACACCCTATATAATAAAGTACTTCAAAAATCTGTAAAATCTGTGTATGTGAATCTATATTTATATTATGTATTTTATTTATATATGTATATGTATGCTTATATTTGTGTGTATATAGATACTTGCATTTTTACACCTGCAAATGTTTTACTCTTGCTCTCATACCCATAGGTTGACTGGAAGAAATTTCTATTAGAAATAAGTCCACCTTTGCCAACAATATTGTTTATACTATATCAACTGTTTTTACAAAGTGCAATAAAGAATATTTATATAAAATATAAAATCGTTCTCTATACATCGAACTTTATTAACAATAATACGATGAGTGTTTCGAGTGTCCTCATATACCTACAGATACGTGATAAAGTGCAGGAGACGCGTTAGTTCCGGTTCGTTTACACTAAAACATGGCTCAGACGGACGACGTTAGCTTAACAGCCTATTAAACATTGACTTCACTAGGATTTTATAGGAAAACTAAAGAATTTAAATTAAGTATGACATTAAAAATTATAAAAAACAAATCAAGTATAGACGTTATCTGATTAGAGGAGGGTTGTAGACTTATATCCTACTTTGTGCATATATATTTATATTATATACCATTTGAATTTGGTAAATAAATTCTATAATAGTTAAACGCTTTCTAAATACTTTAAAATGCGACTTAGTACTGGAGTTGATATATACAATTCTTATTTACTACCTTTTTATGTGAAATCCAGGAAATGGCTACGAACATTACAGTGCTATATGTAGAATTTACAATTTTTTTTAAAAATGTAGTTTTTTTTAAGTATACGCCTCTCATTTATATAATGATATCCACCATATTATTTCAAGGCCGCACGGCAAAGAGCAATGCTTTCGACGTTATCGATGACGCGTTCACCAATATCTGGTAAGATATTGCTAATAACCCTTCGAATTTATTTCTTCAATTGGTGTAGTTTTTTCTTTAATTTCACAATTTCTATGAAAAAGTCACAATGTAAGACCGCCTGATCTGGCAAACCATTCATAGTTGCCACGAAGCGATATTTTTATCAGGAAACTTTTAATTTAGCTTAACACTCGTCACACGATATGTGAGATGTCACCATCTTGTTTAAGCCAGACGTCGTCAATTTCATTCTCCGCTGAGAAAAAACCGGTTTTTGGTTCATGACGAAAATAATTCAAACAATAATGCTCACTAAACAAAAGCGATCAATCTACTAATGGGGACATTATTGGATAACAAATATGAAAAAATCAATCATCATAGGACGAAATGGCACCAAATACAAATTCTTTCTTATTGCCTGGATGCCGATATATAAGCTTTTGCCTCATGCTCCAGAATTAATATTCTAGAATTAAAAAACTATCAGAATATAAAAGGTATGTTCTAACGTTACTTCACAATTAAAAATTGAATATCAAGCAAAATTGATAAACTAATTTTAAGTTACTTAATATAAAAATTAAAATACATTAACCCATATTAAATAAAATATTAATTTTCCTAGTATGAAATAAATATCCCATTTCGTGACTAACTACAGTGAAATTCTAACTAAATTTGGTAGTAAGAGGAAGCAATAGTCATCAATTACGATTCAATTTCAATACACACAAAGCTTATGAATGACATCTTATGCTTCAGCGGAAGCTATTTAAATGATGGCCACGCTTTGTAAAAATATAAAACGTGGAATTGTGTCTATTCTACATATATTCAGTCAAATGCTAAGTTAACACCTGTCGTGGCGCAGAGGTACAAGCGTGCGACTGTAAACGCGACAGGTTGTGGGTTCGATTCCCACTCCAGGAAATGTTAGTATTTTCATTTCCTGGTTTGGTAACAAGGCAAAGCGCAGCGTTGAGTTCCGCTACTCAACACGCAATGCCTCAATTTGGCGGAAAGTGGGGAACGGCATTGTTGTAAGAGAACGGAGTGCCTTAGCACTAGTTCGGAGTGTCTTAATTCTGCTCTCAGGTTTCCTCTGCCTACCCTGCTATATGTGGGATACAGCGTCAAGTTAAAAAAAATGATAAGTTTAAAAAAAGCTTTATTTACTTAGTACATAGCAAACAACATGTTAATAATAAAAATAAAAATGTCTTTTGCTAAGCTGAAATGACAGTGAGCCAAACATAGTTCTAAAATATTCCATTATTTTGTGAGAGTTCCCTGTTCGCTTTGTCCCTCACAAAAGTTTGTACGAATCATAATAACTTTCAGAATTCAGGGGCTATTGAAAATTTAAAAATGTTCGAGTATATTTTTTACCTTTTACTTTGTGTTTTTCGTCTTTATTGTGAGCAAATAAGTATAAAAGGGTGAATAAGTATTAATTTGTTATAAAATTTTTACATAGTGTTCCGTTATATTGTAGTGAAAAAAGAGCTTCAAATTCTAATCCTTTTAACCACAATTTCTTTATTTTTAGATTCTTTACGTTTAATAAATAAAAAATAACTCGAATCATTTTCAATTTAGTTTTTATTTTATGAATATATAAAAATTTGTATTCATGGAAATACTAAATTCAATTATATATGCATAAAGCTTACTGAGTGACTGACAAATAAAAAAGGAATTGGGAACAGAAGGCAACACTAAGATAATTTTCTAAAATTCCAATGGAAACAGGGAAAAATGAAATTGTATTGCAGTTGGAAAAAAATCACGCAAACAAAGTAACGGGCGACAACTAGTATTCCAGAAAATAAATAAGGAATATACTTTCTAATGAACATAACAAAAGGTGAATTAAGTCAAAGAGGCGTCTGAAAACGAAATTAGGAATAGACAATAATACAATTTATATATAAAACACTAAGCGAACTTTATGTTGTAATAGAATATTAATCGAGAAATTTTATTAATTTCTTAGAAATATAATTAATATTATTAGAATAAAAGAAGATTTAATATTTTAAATACCAACAAGGTATATAGGAATAGAGATTCAAATTTTAATAAATATTTAAATAGAGTAATTGACTTCCGCCAATGTTTTATTTTCGGACGAAAAGTGGAAGACTGAGTGTCTTGACCTTAAGTTCTCTTCGACTATCTGGCTCCGCGGGAAAAATCACCTAATGCTGCTAAGGTAGGAATAAAGTTCTTTGTGGTTGTTTTTAAAGTGTTAATCACACACTTAGGGAACGAAAAACATTTTTAGAAAACTCGAACTCAAACCTGCGCTTCTTGGAAACCGTCCCAATACTCTGACCGCTAAGCCATGCGTCCTATATCCAGCTGCGTCGAAATTCTTGGACGATTTCCAAGAGGCGAGGGTGGAAGTCCTGCTGCGCTTAAATTTTTATACTTTTTCAAAAATGTTTTTCATTTCCTAAGAATAAAGTTCTCATTTTATGAAGTCAGTTAAAAATATAATAGTATGAAATATCTAAACAGTGTTCCTACACTAATATTAACACTTTACTAAGGATTATTTTATGTAATATTAACTAAATTATAGCAACTTTGCATGTATTCATACTGAAGGTCAGAACTTACATTTAACGAGTCAGCAATCTTTATTACCCCACTCAAATAATTTACTTCCACACAATATAATGGTATTGTGTGGCGAAGAAAATTTTATTTATTATGATTGCTTGGAACAACTTAATATATTTTTTGGTGCTTGCAATGAAATTGCGTTTAGATTACAGTGTGACGTGAGAATTAATTGAGATTTGATGAAGCTTTTGCGTACATTAAAGAACTAGTGGTTTTTTAAACGCGTAAAATACGTGTTTTTTCTTTGCAATGTTTGTTTCACTTTATAAAAGTTTATATCAAACATATAGTATATGTGGGAAACGGGAGTGTCTTAACACGAGGTTCTCAGGTTCCCTCTGCCTGTCCTACTATGTGCGGGAAACAGCGTGAAGCTAAAAAAACCTAGTATGTTATATTTATCTTAATATTTTATATGTATTTCTAATGTATTACTATAATCTCTAAATAAGTACCAACATATTTTATACATGTTCGTCCGTATAATTTTCGTAAAAAGTAATATGTCTTAAGAAATAATATATGTACGAAATAGGGAAGTAAATATAATTTTATTTATTATCATTTCATAAATATACACATAATGACATACAAATTTGACTTAAGCAAGGAAAATTCTTGTAAAGTCAAACCATATTTTTTATTCAAAAGGAATGCTACATGTTTAAGATGATGTTTACCTCACGAATACAAGTCGAAAGGAACGCGTTGAATTATTCACGTGCCAGCCTCTTTGCGGCGGATAATCCGTTTAACAGAGCGTGGTCCCATTCAAATATTTTAATGCACTTTTTGGAATTAAATGTGCTATGCAAATGCTTTAATTCTTTTTTTTAGTTTAACACATTTTCCTGCATAGCAGTTTAGGCAGAGAGAACCTAGTGTCAAGACACTACGTTCGCCGCTTTCCGCCCAAATTCGATATTAGTGATGTGAGTTGAGTGGCGGAACTCAACGCGCTCTTTCTCAAGCGAGGAAATAAAAATAATTTAAATATAATCTAGACCCCGAGTGGGAATCAAACTCACAACCAATCACGTTTACAGTTAGACACTTTTCCACTAGGTCACGATGGCCTCTAAATAAATACTTAAAGTATTTATTTGTAATTTAAGTCGATCTTGAACTCGTATTCAAGTTCAGCTAAAATGTAAAGTTTCATCACCCCATACGTAATTCACATTGTAATTCAACAAAAGCGTCTACTTATATATAAAATGTACTGCTGTAGACACAATGTAAAATTAAAATTTGAAATTTTCCACTAAAAATCTGTTTTAAAACAATGTTTAGTAAAAAACGAAAACAAGGAGTGTCATACTTTATCCCGCATTGCAAGGTAGTTAATTAACTAACTCTCTAACTAGAGAGAACCTAGCGTCAAGACCTCCCGCGGTGGAACTCAACACTGCGCTGCATCTCATATGAACAAAGTATAAAAAATTAAATATAATTAAACCCCTGTCGTGGCGCAGAGGCACAAGCGTGCGACTGAAAACGCGACAGGTTGTGGGTTCGATTCCCACTCCAGGAAATGTAAAATTTAGTATTTTCATTTCTTGGGTTGTGGGTTCGATTCCCACTCCAGGAAATGTAAAATTTAGTATTTTCATTTCTTGGGTTTGGTAACAAGGCAAACCGCGGTGTTGAGCTCCGCCACTCAACACGCAATGCCTCAATTTGGCGGAAAGTGGGGAACGGAAATGTTGAAAGAGAATGGAGTGTCTTAACACTAGATTCTCTGGTTCCCTCTGCCTACCCTGCTTTATGCGGGATACAGCGTAAAGATTAAAAAAAATATATAATTATTACCCCGAGTGAAAGGGAATTGAACCTACAACCAATCACGTTTACAGTTAGCCACATGGGAAGTAATGTATGTGTAAATTAGTACAACAAAAAAAACACTAAACTTTTCTATAATTTGTTTCAAAACTAATCAAAAACCTCACAGTCAACGCTATAATTTCGCTGCTACTTTAAGTTAAAAGATCAAATGAAAAGCTAGACGCAAGAGAAAAGGCTATTCATTCTAAAACTTTATTACATTTCTTAAGAAACGTAACTTAAGCTACAAAGATAAATCGCTAACATCTGTTAAGTTAAATTAATAATAACTCATTCTAAAATATGGAGTTGACTATAATTAAGGCGGAAGTCCTATTTTTTATAAGTGTTGATAGTACAATTTATTGAGTCCGTCTTGGTGCAGTGGAATAGCGTCTGACTGTAACCGCAGTGGTTATGGGCTCGACTTCCACTCGGAAGAATGAAGATTTTTCTTATATTTCTCTACTTTTAAAAGCTAACAATCAATGCGCAATGTCTCAAATTCATATATTCAAAATAAAAGAGATTTCATTATACTAGCATAATCTACTTGCAGAATAAACTACACTCTATTCATTTCTTTACATTGAGTATACCTATAGTAGGTATATACATATATATAGTAGGTATATATGTACCTACCCACCTACATATTATATATACCTTACTGTATGTTTGGTATTTTACATAAATTCCTAAAAGACAAAAGACTACATATTTTTGTATATACCTTCTTATTTGACATATTCGTAATTGAAAATACAATATTTTTACATAAATTTATGGATTATTTCGTAGGTACATTTACATATATATACCTAAATCATATAAATGAAACCATGAATTAGATTTTATTTTTCTTTCAAAATAATATTTTTTATAAAATCAATATAATTTTTAATTTCACGTAATAAATATATCTATTTTTTAAAAGCTTGTAGGATTGGTAAATATAGTACAAAAATATGACATAAAAACGATGTGATCAACTAAAATTCATATGACAGAAAAACCTTTGAAACGAAACCTACCAAACATGTTATGAATAAATGTTTTAGAACTGTAGTAACACTGTTAGGCTCAGCCTGAAAAGGCCTTAATCCGTTTTAGACCTTCCCTTTATTCTGTCAGTTTATTGTAGTATAGAGATCTGAACTTATATAAATATTTTGTATTGAAATATATCTATACCACGCGTGAATATATTGATAAATCCAAAACGCTTTAGTTTAAGTATTATTTGTAAATTTTTTTTTATGGTATTTAAATATTTTTTTACGTGATCAAATACTCGTTTGATTTGCTTTTTTTTATATACATTGTAACATTTTTCTCCACATAGCAGGGTAGATACTAATTTCATAACACTCCGCTCTCAACTTTCCGCCCGAAATATTAAACATTGCGTGTTAAGTGACGGAACACAATGCCGCACTTTGTATTACAGAACAAAAAACAAAAAAATATATATATTTTCGTTCGATTGGGAATCGAACAAGTCGAGAGTTTGCGAGGATCAATGGCTTACAATCACGATTATAAGTTAAATAAACTTTTGATATTAATAATAAAACAATTAAAAAATCATTATTGTACAAAAAAAAATAAGAAAAGAAGTGTTGAAATTTTAAACAGATCGCTGCAAAGTGCACTTTGTCAATAATTGATCCCTTAAAGGCAAACTTTCATTCATTAAAAATTTATAGTAAAAGAACTTAATTAGCGGAAAATGGTGTGAAAAGCAACATTGAAGTTACTAATACATAAGTATTGATATTTTATAGCTATAGATGACTTTTTAATCGATTTCAAAAAAAGGTGGTGGTTAATTTGGTTAATTTTTATAGCTTGTATTGCTCGCATGTAGCATATAGCAGGGTAGGCAGAGGGAACCTGAGAACCTAGTGTTAAGACACTCCGTTCCCCATAGTCCATCTAATTAAGGCACTGCCGGCTGAGTGGCGAAATTTCGAATAACTCAAAACCTTCTTATCAGATCTTGAACTAAATATAAATAGGACCACATTAGAAGCTCTAGTTACCATATAAAAAAGAATAACACAAGTTGGTTCATCCAATGAAAAGTTAATCGAAAACACATAAAAATTTACTATTACTGACTATTTTTGAAGTCGGTTAAAATCATACATATTGTACGTTTCAAATCACTAACTATAAATCACTTGAGTAAAGCGCAGCTTGGTTTAGGTAATCTGGCACATTGTCAATACAAATATACCTCACTCTACTGAACGTACAGAAGGCAGGAAGGAAAAATAGTTGAATAAAAAATAGTACCTAACTACCACTGGCCAGCGGTGAAAATTTTAGTTAGGCAAGCCGGTTTTAGAGAAGCCGAGGTATATATAGAAAAGCCGGTATAGAACTTCTACATAAAAACTTATACATAAGTTTTAGTAATTTCACAATCGAATTTAGGTGATGACCTCTTTTTTAGATCTTTAAGATGTCAGAGTTTGTTCTTTTTTTCAATTTTATGCCCAATATTTTCTAGGCGACTTTTTTTTAGCTCTCACTCCTTGCTTGACTTTGTTTTGTTTGCAAACTTCATTACAATTAGAGTTTTCTATTTGTATTATTCGTACTTATTCGTTCTACTTTGAAAAATTAGGCAAGCCGCCTCGCCACTGTTAACTACACTACTTAGGTTCTGCTTACTTGCACAGAAAAACTATTATCTTAATGTCAAAAGTTATCTCATGTTTACAAAATATTTAAAAATAAAGGTATAATATAATTAATTATGTAAATATCAATCTCAGGTATTTATAAAAGTTTAGAATTGGAAACATTACATGTGTAGTCACAAAACTCTTTTCTTATTTGGATGGGAGATGGATAATAACTTAAAAACATAATGACTTCCTTGAATGTCGATAGAACTCTATTATTTTACCATCAGACGCCGTTCCACAACGCTACGATGAATTTACATTTCTTTTAGTTCCATGCTGTGTCCCGCACATAGCAAGGCAGGCAGAGGGAACCAGAGAACTTAGTGACACCGACCATTCTCTTTTAACATTTTCGTTCCCCAATCTCCGCCGAATTGAGGCGTGCTACATAAATATTACGGCAATAATTATAGCAAAATTAATTTTATCTTTAAGTGCACTTATTTGGCACAGGTATATTTTGTAATCAAAATTCCTGTATTTACATATTTGGTCTACTCAAGGGCTTAAAAGCGAAATGGTGTTGACGTCTCATAATCAGCTTTTAGCTAGATAAATAAGATATATAAAATACATTTTCGTAATATTAATTGCAATTTCAAACGGTATTCGTTGCCGAATTACAGGAGCCCTGCACCTGCGGCATCATTGAATTTCGTATCCCTTTCATTTTCAGTCACTCTAGAACCCAATCATCATATCCAAATTAACAAACGATATAATTTTTGTGTCTAATTGCTTATTTATGTGGTCAGCAAATGATCGTCGCACATATCCCTGACTTCTACGTAAGTGGTCATCTTCTCCTTGGCTTTGTAAATTTATAAAACTATACCGCTCTAAATACTAAACTATTTCACTAATTTACAAAAAATAGTAAATGTCAGTACCGTTATTCTGACAATTTTGCTGTTGTCAAATATTTATCGTGCGTTTAAATATTGCTGAGCGAAATTAAGTAATAAAAAAATGTTTGTCATAATAAAAAACAATCAAATAGAAATAAAATATATCCTAAGTTCTTTTCTATACCACAAAGAATATATATACAAAGTTTCATGATAATCGGTTCAGAGATTTTGGCGTGAAAGCGTAACAAACAAACTTAAATTCACACGTATAATATTAGTAAGGATAAGGATGTACGAGGTGTGTTCAAAAAGTAAGGTGACTTTGTATTTTTAAGAAAATTTTTTTTTTCACTTATAACCTTTACGCCTCTCCCAACCAAACAAAAAATGCTATACACTTGAAACTTGGTACAGATGTTCGGGAAGAGTGTACCAACATAACAAAATAAAAAAATCGATAATCGAAAGTACGTTGCCCGCCAAATTTCACAGTCACCTTACTTTTTGAACACACCTCGTATATACTAGAGTCCCCGTTGACGCGTTTCACTGTAAATAAACATGAATGACAAACCATGGGGGTGGTTGTAACATTTATTTTATTAATTTAATACATTTTTTATGTATTATTTTAAGAATATATAATGATATGATATATGCATTCTGCAATCCTTCGTAATGTAACTGTAATTATGCCAAGTTTCATGCCCCTCCATTTGCGTAATTTTCGTAAAAAGTGATACAAAGTTTTTACTTTTCGTATAAATATATAGATATATTAATTTTATTTTTTTTAACTTCACGCTGTATCCCGCATATAGCAGGGTAGGCAGAGGGAACCTGACAACCAAGTGTTAAGACACTCCGTTCTCCTTCAACAATTCCGATTCCCACTTTCCACCAAATTGAGGCATTGCGTCAGCACGCAATGCCTCAAATCCAGTTCCACCACTCAGCAGTGGTGGAACTCAACGCCACGCTTTGCCTTGTTACCAAACCCAGGAAATGAAAATACTAAATTTTACATTTCCTGAAGTGGGAATCGAACCAACAACCTGTCGTGTTTACGTGGCGTTATATTAATATATAGATATATTTAAGGAGAGAACGGAGTGTTATCTAGGTTCTCAGGTTCCATTTGCCTACCGGTTGGGATACATGCCTGAAGCTAATTAAATAAAAAATATATAACATGTCGGATTCGAATAATTATTGAGGGTTCGTTGGAAATCCCGTGAGCGTAATGTTGAGTAATGAAGTAAAGTCCCAATTATCGTCCTTTTAATTATAAGTATACTTTTCAATATTTAACCAAAAGATATATTAACTCAAAATTAATAGGATATGACAGTTCCCTTATTGGAGCGTGAGGAAACGCATATAAATTTTAAAATGGCATAGCTCCGTTGTAGTACGAACTTCTAAGGGGTAACAAAGTCGGGACGGTGTAGCTAATTTTTTAGAACTGCATTTCGTTTAGCGATCTTATTATGACCTGTGACATACAAAAAGTAAAGAATAGTATATTATGCCTATATTATTTGTGGCAAATACCATCATGACACAGTAGGATAGTGTCTGACTATACGGTTATTGGTTCAGTTCCTCACGGTTCCTCTTTTCTCTACTTAATACGGAAGAGCACGAAATGTACTAATATCAGGTTCTTTCTGATTTATTTGCCATATGCAAAAGAAATCTTAAAGCTAAAAAAATATAGATATACAAACTATCAACAATATCAACCTAAAATCAAATTTCTTGATAGTAAAAGGAAACGGGATTTTTTATGTATACTACTCAACTTTTATAGACTTGGCGAAAATCACAAACTAAGCACAACGTGATAAAAGTAAATACAAGGCAGACGCAATCTTAGCGTAGTAGCGATAACAACAAAATAATCCTGTAATTTCTGTAGCGTTTTCGAAGCTCATTTTTTAAACAAAATATCAACCATTAAATTTTTGTCACTTTAAATTGGGATGACATAAAAAAGATATTTTTTTCGGTACGAGACTACAATTTTAGATAAAGTTTAAGCTTCACGCTTTATCCTGCATATCTGGACAGGCAGAGAAAATCTAGTGTCAAGACACTCAATTATCCGTTTTTTGTCCGAATAGTGTGTTAAGTGAAAGAACTGAACGCCGAACTTTGTCTTACGGTATGTCTTAGAACGTAGAAATGAAATTTAAATATACACCCCCGAGTAGAGATTTTTTTTTTAACTTCACGCTGTAACCCGCATATAACAGGGTAGGCAAAGGGAACCAGAGAACCTAGTGTTAAGACACTCCATTCTCTTTCAACAATCCCGCTCCCCACTTTACGCCGAATTGAGGCATTGCGTGTTGAGTGGCGGAACTCAACGCTGCGCTTTGCCTTGTTAACAAACCCAAGAAATGAAAATACTAAATTTTACGTTTCCTGGAGTGAGAATCGAAACCACAACCTATCGCGTTTACAGTCGCACGTTTGTGCCTCTGCGCCACGACAGGCGTTATAGGGATCGAACCCACAACCAATCTTTACAGTCAAACGTGCCAACCGCCACGATAGCCCCCTGTTAAATTTAAAAAATATTTGTGATCATTTATTTTTACCAAAGATATAAAAAATAAATACAAAAACTGAAAAGAAATAGCAATTAATTTTTAAAATAGCAGCTAACTGTTATATCAATGATGTCACTCGTTTATTTCCTATTGCCAATTTAATTTATTCATATTTTTATATAAAAAATGGCAGGAATATATATCAATTATTTAAATCATGCCTCGAATTCCAATCAATTTTTAAAAATTTGGCTGAATATTCTGATGTAAGTGCTTCAAATCAGGTACAGATTATGTATGAAATTGAAATTCGTTAAACGTGACGAACATTTTTATTAAGCAATTTATACGCTTCGAGAATTCAAAATATTTTTTATCAAAAATATTTGGCATAGACACTAAGTATTATTAATTAATTAACATTATTTGTTAAAAAATTGCTCTTTTCTTAAATTAATTTACTCAATTTACAGTTTTAGTATTTTCATTTGGGCCTGCCATTACCATCTATGTTTACTTCTTATAACCGCTCTAGTGTATTTATTAAAAACAAATTTTCTAGGACAAATAGCTACAAACGTTATGAAAATATTTTCATAACCGGATATTTTCATTAGGTCAACAAATAAAATAATACCTGCTTATTAACAATTTCTTCAAAATAGAAAACTACTGAGCTCTTTATACCAAAGCTAAAACTTGTAATCTAATGAAGTCTAGAAAATTTCATCAACAACACTACAAAAGCGTGTGGTGAATGAATATAATAAAAATACCAAAATATGTTTAAAATAATAATAAAATTAATATTTTACTTATATATTTTACTATCTATTATGATAAGGCATTTAAACTTTACATTTGAAGATATTTAAATTTGCTCTGCTCTGGTAAGACAAAGTGCGTTCAGTTCCGCCGGCGGAAAGCGGCGAACGGAGTGTCTTGACACTAGGTTCAATATGACTATCCTACTAAGCGGAATAAAGCGTGAAGCTGTTATTTTTAAAATTAAATAACTTTACAAAAAACAACGCAATTTGAGTCATACGTTTTTTCATATACCGCTAAAAGAAAAAAAAATCATAACAATACTTCTATAAACACTGTAACAATAACTGAAAGTACATTGTTACCAAATTATTCTGATAAAATAAGTTATATGATTTGGTGCAAAATATTTTGTAAAGATTTAAGTTATTCAGTCAACTATGAAAAGCAAACGATTTTGACCCTCGCCATGATCTCCCTGCCTGATAAAATACGAAGAGGATTATCCCTATAGAAATGAATAAATTAAATTAGAAACTGAAACCAAATAAAGATCTGTTTAAGACGATGTTGATCCTTTGGTAAATATTTTGTATTAGCTTATACAGTTTATATCCGTACCGGTCGTAAATAGGTTGATAAGTCGACTTGTATACACATATTTTTAACCTAGGCATTATGGTTGTTTTATTTATAAAGTGAACTGACAAAAAAAAGCAATTCAAACACATTCAGATAAAATTTACACTTCAAAATACTAGATGATGTTTCTTTTTACCCACGTCTAGTAGGGCTGTGTAATGTGTGAATTATGGACTTGATTTTATAGATTAAAAATTTGTGGAAAAATAGTGATGTACAGAAAATATACGACATGCATGTATAATATACAAGAGTTTGATATTTTGCAGAAAACTTTTGGATTGCTAAGCTCGAGCTAATATTAAAAAACCGGTTGTGACGAAATTTTTTTTTATAAATATTTTAAATAATAAAGGGACTAAAGTGAGAAAGCTTTAATATAATTTCATCATGGCTCTTACACCTAAACAAAATCAGAAGAGGTCGTTGGAAACTAAAAAAATCACAACAAAGTTTACTCCAGCTCGGTGTTAACACTAATAAAATTGTAATCATGCAATAGTAGTAGATGTATTGCCAATAAATGAACCCACTCAAATGCCTAATGTTTGTAAAGTACCTAATGATACCCTAATAATTTATATTACTTATATTATTGCAAAGTATTTTATCCTATGGTTATTCTACAAACTAAATATTTTTAAATCAGAATATTCTATTGCACAATAAATCTCTCTATACGAGCAATTTGCTTTCATACTATGAATAGGCGATTTATTAGTTAAAAATATCGACTTAACATTAGATTTTTTTAAATTTATAAATCTCGATCGATCCATACAAATTAAGTTAGATAAATGTTAAAATTGAAGGAAAAATTATGATAAAAATCAGAAAATATCAAATTTCATACACACTATATATCATTTTAAGTTAATAATTTAATATAAAACGAAAACTAAGTACACAAGACGTTTAGTTTGTACTTAATAATTATTTGACATCCAAGACAAACTTAAATACCATCCACACCATCTGGATACGTGGCACACCAGTACTGTGCGGTTTTGAAGGAATTTCCTTCCATGTGCCACTGAACTGTGGAATACCATCGGCCTACCTGCGGCAGTGTTTCCAGGTCGATACGACATGGACACCTTCAAAAAGGTGCTACCATCAGGTGACCCGAACGCTCGTTTGCCTTGTCCTTTCCATAAAAAATAAATAAAAAAATAAATAAATAAAAATTACCAGTTTCTCAAACTTTAAGCAAATTTGCATTTTAATATATTTTTTATATTTTATATTTTTATATGTGCAACTGCAACTGTGTGTTATTTATGTTTCGCTAACTTCATTATATATAATTTTCGAATTGATTAAGGCCATCACGGCACAGTGAGACAGCGTCTGATAGTAAACGCAATTGGTTGTGGGTTCGATCGAATTAATTAAATAAATGCTTTTCATAAATTATACAAAATCACTAGTTTTTTAACGGACGCAGAAAAAACTTACAATAAATTGAAACCTTTAATGTAGGTAACATTAAAAGTTAATTCAATTATTTTTAAGATGTCTGGATTCCGGATGAAACGCTCTATATTATATTCATTGTAGAAAAAGCTCCGGATGTGGAAACTACTTTATGCACTGAGTATATTGAAACTAAGAAAAGCTTTTAAAAATGCGGTCAAACTCATTTCTCGTTCAAATGTACTTGAGAATTCTATCACTTATCTTATTTTTTTTTTATATAATTTTTTTTTTTTTTTTAATTTATTTCAACATACATATGTACATAAATATTTATTATGTTATAATAGAACACTACAAGCAATATGTAATTCCATATATCTTATATGACATACATATTTCTTACGTCCTTGGAACACTAATTGAATGAACACACGTTTCGTTACGAACTCCGTTATTTAATGTAGAGCAAAAGGTCTTCTAGGAATAGATACCTAAATATAGAGAACTACAGGCTATTTTTTTTACATTTTTGTGTAGCAAACTGGAACGCGTTCTTTGAGTGAAAATAATGAAAACGTTGTTTTAACAAGGTATATTTTTCTATTTCCTTACTTTTTCCGATACATCGTTGTTTTTAAATAACTCACAATTTTTGACTCTGCAATCAATTAGAAAAAAAATGTATTTATGTATCATAAATTTAATTAATTATCTTTATCATAACTTCTTTATTATCAACTTGATTTAAGGGCGCGTCCAGTAATTTAAGTCAAATCCAGTAATATTTTGAGCTTCTTAACATTTTTTTTAGCTTCACGCTGTATATAGCAGGGTAGACAGAGGGAACCTGAACCTACTTTTAAGACACTCCGTTCCCCACTTTCCGCCGAATCAAGGCATTGCGTGCTGAGTGGCTAAACTCAATATATTTCAACTTTTGCAATTGCATTAATTTAATAATAAATTTATTAAGTGAATACAATTGCAATAGTTAAAAAAAATCGTTTATTATTAATCGAACTGACTTTAAATTTTTATACTTATATATGAATAACATCAAAATACTATTACCAACAAGTGACCAATGGCCAGGTCATTGACCCATAAAATATTTTTACATCAAAACATTACACTAGAAACAACAAACATTTTTTATATAAATAAAATAAATCTGTTTCCTAATGTCATATCAAGGTCATGGCTTCAAAATATTCTCACTCACACAAGTCTCATTGACGCGACGCACGCCGCCCGCGCCGCCATATTTAAATAATAATCAGATAACAAGCTATTATAGCGAATCTTCATTTAATAAAAGTTCAGTGTTTACAAGTAGTGCTAAGAATAATGTTTTTTTAAATTATAATTTAAAAAATATCTTAAAATATGAATTATTTACGAAGATCTGCGTCCGGCTTGGTAGCTGTAAACAAACAGTTCACGAGGTGAGTCTTGTTTTAAACTACGAAATAGTATTTTTGTATGAGGCATCCAAATATTTTGTTTGCAATGTTATTTTGAAACAGTAACTGTTGTTTTTGATTTCTTTGTGTCTCTATTTTAACAGAAATGCTTCAGAAGATTGTTGCCAGTTATAAAAAATGCGTATTATTATTCATTGATGTTCTTATATTTACTAAAACTTTGTGATAGCGACTTACCTATCTAATATAAACTTTCATAGTTTATTTTGACAAAATTATCTAATAAATTAATTAAATTTGGGAGAACTACGCCCAAATAATACTGTACTTTGGAAGCCATACAATACAAAACTCTAATTCGTTAACACCAGTTGTATTATTTCAATGCTTTGTATATTTATTTATTTATTTAATTATTTCTACCTGTGTAAGTAGAGGCCACTGTGGCTCAATGGAATAATGTCTGACTATAAACGCATTGGTTGTAAATTCAAAACCCGTTCGAGGGAATAATTATATTGTTTTTTTTTATTCGCTATCTGTTATATAATTTATTGCTGAGAACAGAGTTTTTTTTCTCTAGCTGCTCTTTTTACGGTTTTAAGAAGAATCTGCCTGAAGCTGCTTTTGTAAATATGAACCCAGTACTCCCGAGCATCATAAATAATATAGCACGTATCTTTAAATATTTACGCTTCCACTGAGCCATGATGGCTAGATAAGTCTTAGCTATAAGAACTGTAAATAACGAAACACAATAACAACTTATTTGATAAATAGAATAAATATTGATTTTACCTGAGGATAAACATTTAAACGCTTCTTAGAACTAAATATAATATACGCAAGGCAATATATGTTATAATGCCCCTATTATAGTATTACTACATACATGGACATCCGCTCTATTTAGACGCGGCTGCGTATCCAGTCAAGTTCAGCTTGCGACGCAGCTGCCTAGTGTCAGTGTGCCACTTTAAATCTTTTGTAATTAAAATCAATGTGAAACACATAAAATCCCTTAAATTAACTACAATTCCAAATTTTATAGAGCATATAAAAACTTATGTTTATATATAAATTATACATAAATTGTTGAAATATTAACAAATTTCATTAGAAAACACACCCTTTGAAAATAAGATATTACAATTTTATACTTTATATTGTAAAGATTGCATATACGATAAAACAATAAATAAATAAGTTAAATGTAATTAACACAAAGAACATAATTTTTAATATCATTGTTAAATATGTAAAAAAATTACCAAGTCAAAACTTGAACTTCAATTTATGTTATTATATAAACATTTTAGGATAGGATTTTTAAAAAACTTGACGCACATTTGTACCTTAAATCTTTTATCAACGAATTCAACAGCCATGCATATTTTCTGTATGGAACTTTACTCCAATTTTCACATTTATGTATTGATATTTATAACACCTTCGGTCTTAATGAACAATAATCGCTTCAATCTGCTAAGTCCTAAGGTTATTTAATTCAATTTCATTATGAAATAAAATAAGCAAGCTTATCGTACGTGCATTATAGTATTTATAAGCATTATTGTATTTATTTATTCAACAAATTAACAACAAAAATCTTGTCATTTTTACGACAAACTAAGATACATCTAAAAGTTATGTTCGTACTGAATATGAATGTAGTGTTTGCAATAAATAACAAATTATTATAAAAAAATAAACTAAAAGGGTAATATTTAAAAATATTTTCTTGTTAGCCTAGGCGTCCTGACATGAATATCAGATTCATCCTATTAAAATTAAAAGATCATATTGTCATCGGTCCCGGATACGTCTGCATATTTTCAAGTAATATATATATTTTAGGAGGCAATCATCAATAAACAAGTACAAGAGACAAGGGTTCTTAGCTAAAGCGTGTTTAATAGTAAATACTTATTCTGGCGCAATCTTGAGTAACTGGCATCTAAAAAATAACATACTGCCTGTTCGAACAAGTATATCAACAGGTTAATTACGTTCCTGCGCCATGTTAGTCAGACGTGAAGGACACATGTCACGTGTAAAATAATACAGAAACGAGATGTAATTTCCCTAAAACATGAAGATATTTTTTGAGCCACGTTATATTTATAATAATTGTTAGTGAATAGCGGCTAATTTTGTTTTTTTTTAAACATATTGATAATAAACATTAAACTGCGTATTAAATGGCTTATTAATTATTATTATTATTTAGCTTCAAGCTATATCCCGCACTTGCAAAGTAGGCACTTCCTACCCTGCTAGATGTTCTGCTCCAGAGTACCTAGTGTTAAGATACTCCATTCTCTTCTAACAATATATTTAATTTAATTAAATAATATATTGAGAGATATTAGAGTAATAATATTTTTTATACTCATAAATGCTATCAAATCGTAATTTGTGCTTCATTGAAAAAAAAGGGATTAATCGTTTTATATTAAATATACAGGTAATTTACAATCAGCGACTGATGATATAATTAATTATAATATGACGTACACATGCAATCTCAAATAATTACTAGATATACCATACATACGGTAATGGACAACAGCTCGAGTATTATCAACACATATTGTTTTAAAAGCATACAATGCTTTTAAAATAATATGCGTAACTATCAAAACATTTTATATTCAACTATAGTTAATAACTATATATCATGTACACCAGTAGACACTTAATATCTAATTCGTAAAAAATATGTTCTTTTCATGTTTTTAGAATCTATGATTAGGTGTATTAAGAAGCCATCG
Source organism: Philaethria dido (assembly GCA_033558755.1). Taxonomy (NCBI): domain Eukaryota; kingdom Metazoa; phylum Arthropoda; class Insecta; order Lepidoptera; family Nymphalidae; genus Philaethria; species Philaethria dido. The sequence goes on from JAKGSA010000405.1 coordinate 57,414, forward strand.
TAGCGTTTGACTGTAAACGTGAATGGTTGTGAGTTCGATTCCCACTCAGGGGAGTTAGTGTCCGCCACTGAACTCATATTGTCTCGATAATGGACGAAAATTGAAGAATGGAGTATCTTGACACTAGGTTCTCTCTACTATCCTACCATGCGGGAAGTGGCATGATTAAAAAAACTATTAAAAAAAAGATTATATGGTGAATAGGAAATATGTATACAGTAGTACTCAACGCTTTATTCTGTCTAATTAAAACAGGGAATTAAAATAAAATTTCCTTAAATCCCACAAGTACAACTGAAAACTTCAAACCATTGTCAGGACTTTAATTATTCTATGTTTACCATAACCGTGTCATGTACGTATTAGAAGCGTATTAAAGTTCGTCATACAGTTTAACATTTGCAAGTTTTGTTAATATATGCCGAAGCTTGATATTCCTCAATACTTATGTAAATCACATTAATTATTAATTATTTAATTTTTTTTAATCGACTTCAAAAAAAAATCAGTTTGACTGCATTTTTATATGTGTTACCGCATAACTTTTTACTGGGTGAAGCAATTTTGAACACTTTTTTTATATAATAATTAGTTTTTGAGTTATTTGTAATAATTGTGTTGTGTTTTTTTTTATTTGTTAAAATATTAATTATGTAAAAGTCAAAGTCTATTTAGCTTTATTTGATAATAGCCGTTTTGGACAGTAGTGTTAAAAGCAGCTTTACGCTTTTTCCCGCAAAGTGGGGTAGTCAGACTCCATTCACTTTCTCATCTTTTTTAGAAGAAATAGTCGTATACGCCTCCCGTGGCGCAGAGGCACAAGTGTGGGAATGTAAACGCGACAGGTTGTGAGTTGGATCCCCATACCAAGAAATGAACATTTTAAATAATATTTAGTATTTTCATTTCCTGGTTTTGGTAACAAGGCTAAGCGCGGCGTTTATTCCGCCACTCAGCACGCAATGCCTCAATGCGGCGGAAAGTGGGGAATGGAATTGTTGAAAGAGAACGGAGTGTCTTAACACTAGGTTCTCGGATTCCCTCTGCCTACCCTACTTTATACGTGTTACAGAGTGAAGCTAAAACAAGAAAGAAAAAGAAAATTTTGAAATATGATAATTTATTACCTTCTTATATTTTACAAAAAGCTTTTATTTATAGGTCAGTTACAGTGAATACTACTATAGAAAATACAAATGAAGATACTTTAAAACCATGGCGTGAGATACCTGGTCCATCGAGTTTACCTATTATCGGACAAATACACCACTTTCTTCCTGGAGGTAAAATTATTTAAATAAATAAATTATTAAAGAGAGTTAAAGATTTCTGCTATACTCAAAAAATATTTCTAAGAATAATGATTTGGTAAGAAAGAATGGTATTTACTTTTTTATATACTATATAAGTGTATTTTCAAATAAATTGGAACGAGCGTTTTTTTTAATAATTACGACGTAACTCTACAAGAATGTTCCTTGATTGATTCAACAAATTTGAAGAGGGCGCAGGTTCGAATCCTGATACGTTCAAATGGTAATACACTCTAAATATTTATCTTATCCTTAATGTGCGAATAGCACTATATACTTATAAATAATTATTGAAATAAATAATGACATAAATAATAAAAAAAATGTCTGCATTATAAAATTTATATAATTTGTTTAATCTTATTAATTGATATTTTTATAAGGAAGAACGATAGAGTACTTACTTATTATACTGTTTGATTACATTATCAGGTCCTTATCACTATAAATTGTGATAAAACAGAAACACCAAGTACAATATTTGTTTACATTTGTAAGGTACATCATGGCGCAAGGAAACTGGCGCCTGTAAGCACGATTAGTTGTGTATTCGATTGCCACACGGAAAATGCTTATTTTAAATATTTTCATTTTTCTGTTCAGATAGCACAAAGTGCAACGTCTTAAAATCTTTTTTGGACGGAAAGTAGAAGACGGAAAGTCTGCATAATAGATTCTCTCTGACGGGAAAAAGGGTTAAGCTAGTAAAAATACATCATTTTATCAAGATAAAAAAAAGAATAAAAAAAGTATTTTATAAAATTACTAAATACTTGCTTTTAATTTTATTTTTTATATCAGCAACTCGAGTATGATAAGTAATAAAGCTTTTAGATTGTTTCTTAGATTAATACATTTTCCACATTTTGCACTAAGTCAGAATCTATCTATAGAACAAAAATAATGATGATGTCTCATTATTTTCTACATTCTACATAAACAATCTTAATTGTACATTTATTACAAATACACAAAATTTTTCATAGGTTCCTTAGCGAACTCGGAGAAAAGGCCCATCGCGGACCTATTGTTTGAACAATATGGGCCGATTGTGAAACTTGATGGTCAATTCGGATCGCCACCATTAATATTACTTTGTGATGCAGAAGCTTGCTCACAAGTACGTATGAATTTTTTAAATAGAAAATATATGAATATTGTTCTTCTGTGACTAGAAAAACCTTCTTAAACATTTGAATATATGCCACATACATATGATTGTAATATAAATTATACAGTGGATAATATATTTCAGGTACTACGTGGTGAAAATTGGATGCCAATACGACCAGGTTTTCAATCTCTTGATTACTTTCGCAAGAAATTATTAAAAAAAGAAAGTGATCATCCTGACGCCCCAACTGGTTTAATAACTGAGTAATATATGACATTCTATAATAATAATATTATAAATAATAAATATATATACATATATCAGAGAATAATTGGTGTTATGTTACAGCCACGGAGAACCATGGAAAAAATTTAGGTCTACTGTGAATCCTATTATGTTACAGCCTAAAACTATAAAATTGTACAGTGGCATTCTAAATGAAGTTGCAGAAGATATGGTTAAGAGGTTCTTATTTATATTCCTTTATAATTTTTCACAAACATTGTTAATATGTAAAGAAAACTGTTTCATGCCAGTTTTTCTTGTAGAATGAAGTCACAGCGCAACGAGAAGAATATGTTAAATAGTAAAATTGACACGGAAATGAATTTATGGGCATTAGAATCGATTGGTGTGGTAGCTCTCGGTGGTCGCATAAGCTGCCTTGATCCTAATTTACCTGCAGATTCCCCAGCAAGGAAACTTATACAACTTGTCCATGATATATTCATATCAGCGGATGCTCTGGACTTTAAGCCAAGCTTATGGAGATACATATCGACTCCAGCTTTCAAACGTGCAATGAAGTATTATTCAGAACAAATAGAGTATGTAATTTAAACTTTATAAATATTACAAATAACTTTTTGTTAATGCAAAAATATATAATAGTGTAGTAATTCGTTTACATAACCCGAAGAGAAAAAAGCATTTAAATATTTTTATACAATTTTGAATTTCTAATAAATATATTACATACCTTTCGTTGTAATGACGATTATATCGTCTACTTTATGACAATATATCTATATCTGAAATCTTATTTTTATAGAATAAGTAAATTCTTCATAAAGAAAGCTATAGAAGACCTGAAAACTAAGAAAAAAGATCCTAATGAAGAGAAAAGTGTTCTAGAGAAATTACTTGAAATTGATGAAAATGTCGCAGTTATTATGGCTACAGACATGCTGTTTGCGGGAGTAGACACAGTTCGTAGTATTTTTAATTTTACTTTATCTTAATAAAAGTTATATTTTTTTATTTATTTTAAATTTTATTTATGGAACAATTATTATTTAAGTCACGAAAAATCATACAAAACATATTTATTTTTCAATCCATATTTCTATGGATCAATAAATATTAAGATTTATTAAACATAATTGTTTAAAACAAATACTTTTACAATATAATTAACGCAATTTAAGGTATAACATACATAAGAATATTACTGAGGCTTGTCGTGATGCAGAGGCACAAGCGTACGACTGTACGCGACAGGGTTGTGGGTTCGATTCCCACTCCAGGAAATAAAAATATTAAATAATATTTAGTATTTTCATTTCCTCTGGTAACAAGGCAGTGGGCGGTGTTGAGTTCCGCCACACAGCACGCAATGCCTCAATTCGGCGAAATGTGGGGAACGGAAATGTTAAAAGAGAACGGACTGTTTCAACACTAGGTTCTCAGGTTCCTGCTATGTGCGAGATACAGCGTGAAACTACAGAAAAAAAATATTACAATGTTTTAATTTAATTTTATCTTATTAAATATGATATTTTTTAGGCTGCAAACACTATGATAGCAACTCTCTATTTATTAGCTAAAAATCCAGAAAAACAAAATAAGCTCCGAGAGGAAGTTATGTCTAATCAGGAGAAGAGACCATATCTGAGAGCTTGCCTTAAAGAATCCATGCGGGTGATGCCAGTCGTAGCTGGAAACATGAGGCAGACCACTAAAGAATATAATTTATTGGGTTACAAGATACCTAAAGACGTAAGTATTTTATATGTTTTTAAGTCAAATTTTACGAGCCTAATCTTATAATAGTTTGACTACTGGTTATTACATGAGTAAATTGGAAAACAATATTCTTGACAAAATGAATTTAATTTCTTTATTGTAATATTCAGATGTTCGTGACATTTGCCCATCAAGCATTATCTCTGATGGAAGGCCAGTACCCAAAACCTAAAGAATTTATTCCTGAGAGATGGTTAACTAATAAAGAAGATCCATTGTATCATGGACATGCCCATCCATTTGCTAACAGTCCTTTTGGATTTGGAGTAAGAAGTTGTATAGGTAATGAATAATTATTAATACTGTGGATTAGAAATTACATTAACGATGAAAGATATGCTAGACCCGAATGTTAAAGCCCTCTAAAGCATTTTAGGGTTCCACTAGTACCTAGTCTAACGTCATTCTTATTCCTCATTCTCATTTATAATCTATATGTATGTATATGTATCTAACACAGAAAATATCATAGATAATAATTTCTTTTTTATATATGAATCTTGAATGGAATTTATCTGACCGTAAGCGTGATCGATCCCCACTTGGAGGAATTATTAAATTAATTTCTTTTCTCTACTGTAGGACAACCAAGCTCGGCTTTAATTTCCGCCACATAGTATACGATATCTCGATTTTGAATAGAAAGTTTGGAAAAAGTGTCTTGACACTAGGTTCTCTCTGACTACCCTGCTATGTGAGAGAAAGCGTGAAGTTGAAAAATATATGCTACAATAAACATACGAAGTAATTAAGTAAATAGTTTTTGTCGTAGTTAAATTAATTATTGATAAGTTTTCATAATAGTAATTATTGATAAGGTTTAAGGAGTAACAATAATAACCCATATTGTCGACTTAAATTAAATGTAATATATATCTTAACAGTTAATAGTAACTTCAAACGTTTAATGATATATATTTTTTTATTATATTACAAATTATAAAGCTAGTCCATACACATAATCCTATCTAAATATCTCATAATATTCCAGGTCGTCGTATAGCCGAGTTGGAAACAGAAACATTTCTCGCAAAGGTCATTGAGAACTTCCAAATAGATTGGTTCGGACCGCCACCACAGATTAGACAAACCTCCCTAAACTATATTGTTGGACCTTTTAACTTTATATTCAAAGACGTTTAGTTACTAAAAATATTTGTGAATATATATTAAATTTTATATTTATTATATTTTTGTTATTTTTTAGTAAGCAGTTTACATTTCAATATAATAAATATTGACAGTTCACAGAAAGTTATATTTCTGCTTTCTATTATATTTGTAATAAGAAAACAAATAAAAAACTAAAATAAATAAAAACTATTGAAATAAAATATGAAGAATAAAATTTCTTATTATTCTCTTTCAAATGTTTTATACAAATATTGACTATAGATAAACATAATAATTCATAGACAATATTTTAAATGTTGGTTTTTTGTTTAATTTCTGTTTTTGAGTTCTTTGTTCACTCAGCACGCATTGCCTCAGTTCGGTGGAAAGTGGGGAACGGAGTGTCTTAACACCAGGTTCCCTCTGCCAATATTGCTATATCAGGGATACAGCGTGAACTATGTAGTTTCTGTTTCTGCCATCTAGCATCTTTGGTACCCATACCACTTACCTAGATAAATAGTTATATATAGTACGTACGTACTACGAACACATGTAGCTGTATGTGTACAACCATGTATGTTTACATTCAAGCGACTCACGAAACTAGATAAATTTAACTTATCCAATTATATAATACTAGTGTCCCCGTTGACGCGTTAATAACGGGTTGCCTAGCAACGTATGTATATGTCACTTTATATAAAAACGGATGTCAAGCCATGGTAGTATATGTAACATTTATTTTATTAATTTTACATATATTTTTACGCATTATTTAAAAAAAAATAATATCATTCTGCACTCCTTCGCTATATAAACTATAATTGTTCCAAGTTTCATGCTCCTCCGTCCGCGTAATTTTCGTAAAAAGGGGTCCAAAGTTTTTGCTTCACGTATTAACTATATAATAAATTTGAGGAATGCTAGAAGAGTGCGACTCTTCTAATATAGAGAAATTTTATAGGTTTCTACCACCTGGACGATAAGAATAGGAAAAGTTATTACTCTTAGCATGTATATCTTTCTACTAAATACTTTTTATTGAACTGAATATTTTGATTTTATTTTATAATCGTCAAAGAGAAACGCGGGAGCCCTTTAGTTTTATATAAAACTAGTCGCTTCCCGCAACTTCGTTAGCGTAGACTTTATAACCCTTTCCACGCTAAAAATTAGCGATTTATCAACCGCTGTAAACGAAAAAAGGAATTAAGATTTTGGGTTTTTACCATGGCATATGTAGACACTGAACTCATAACCATTGTGTTTTTAATTAGACATTGTTAACAGAAAAATGACCACCACGCTGAACACCCCCCTAAACTGTTTTTTTCAAAAATATCTTCAATGTACAGACACACTGTTTTACTGCTTTATTATAGTATAGATAAAAAAAAATAGGCTTTGATAATAAAAAAACCTCAATCAGAAGAGTATATACTTTAAATTTGCAATTTATTCGCAAAGCCTTTATAATGAGAGGCTTGAATCGGAATCAAATAATTAGGAAACTGATGCTATAATTATACAATACTCCAAATTGATTACCTAATGTCCTCAGCCTGTGCTTATTTTGTATTGGATATCAGCCTTTCGGTATCTCAAAGCAGTTTCGAAGTATATCATTATAATCAATGCGAGTCACGGATTGCATTGAGCACCCTCTTCCTCCAACTAGGATCGATAGCATTTCTAACCGTTCGAAAAAAAAAAAAGATGCAGAGGCACAGAAGTACGACTGTAAACACGTCAGTTTCTGGGTTTGATTAATATCGTCCTCAAATCGGCAGAACGAAAATCTTAAGAGAACGGAGTGTCTTAACACTAAGTTCTCTGGTTCCCTCTACCTGCTCTGCTTTGTGTGTGAAACACCGTGAAGCTAAATAAAGGTTCTGCTTCACGGCATTGTGTTGGGGCAAGGTGGATTAAGAAAACGTTATCAAAAATGTATATGTTTACGATAAATATTATTGAACAAAACTAGTTCATTATCAATGACGAAGCGACGATAAACATAAAATATTGAGTCATGATGATGACAACTGAACTTATTAATGTTGAAGATATAAATATTTATATATTTTTTTTTATTTATTCGTAGATATTATTACAACCACATGCCTAGTAATGTTATTTCTATTCATAGCAAGAACTGACCGCTCGAATGTCCTGCTGCTGAGAGGCTGTGATATTGACGTAATAAAGGCTAAATATAACATATTTGTGCGCTGAACACGTTTTCGGGATATCGCCCTTAATTCCCTAATTCGCAGATATTACAAGTTAAGGGGACTTTCAGATTACTTAGAAAAGTAATATGAGATAAACTATTTTATTAAAAACAAATAAAAATATTTTGTGTTTTCATTTCCTCGCTCTGGTAACAAGGCAAAGCGCGGCGTTGAGTTCCGCCACTCAGCAAACAATGCAATGCTTTGTAACTGAATTCGGCGGAAAGTGGGAAACGGAAATTCTAAAAGAGAACGGAGTGTCTTAACGCTAGGTTCTCTGGTTTTCTCTGCCTACCCTGCTATGTGCGGGATACAGCGTGTAGCTATAAATATTAAAAAAAAAAAAATTAGTATATAATTTTTTTAATATTTATAGCTATATTTTGCCTATTCTTATTATACATGTATATTATAGGTTACGTATATCTATTTCTGTATAAGCTTGTTAATTGACCTTCAAACTATAATTGCAACAGTACACAGTAGTTTTAGTTCGGAAGAGCAAAATATGTTTTAAAACTTATTATAATTCAATACTATATCGTATATGTATTTTCTTTACCTTACTGTACCACATAATTTTGCTATTTTATATCACCTTTACTTTTAGTGGGGAACGGAAATGTTAAATAGAACGCAGTGGCTAACACTAGGCTCTCAGGTTCCCTCCTCCTACCCTGCTATATATGGGATACAGCGTAAAGCTAAAAGACGCATTTACCAAAATCTCAGTACAAAGCATTAACGAATAAAAATTACACCTATTTTTTTTTTTCAACTTACGACACTCCGTTCTCTTACAACAATTCTGTTCCCCAGTTTCCGCCGAATTGAGGCATTGCGTGCTGAGTGGCGGAACTCAACGCCGCACTTTGCTTTGTTACCAATATTATATAAATAAATAATATAAAACTAATTAAAAAAACGTTAGTCATACAAGATTTACATAATAATAATAATATAGTAATCTAAACAAAACAAACACAAGTGTATGTATATCTGTATTTTGAAGTCTATAAATAGATAACATAGCACTAAACATTAGTACATTCTTTACTGGCACGGAAAGCATACGTTTTTTTGGTTTTAGTGTTTTTGTTATTTACAAGCCAATTTTGAGAATGCCAATATGCAAATGCTACGGAGATCTATTGTAAATTTGACACCATTTAATAAACAATCTATAAGGTATTGAGTTTTTAAATATATTATTATTATACCTATCAGATATTCAAAATAATTGTAGTATATTTTTCGTAACAAGCTATATGCGTCATATTTTTTTACTCAACAGGTTAGTAGCTGTAGATAGCGCCATAAAACATGAAAACGTAGAAGCAAAGCCATGGCAAGATATCCCTGGCCCATCGTCTCTACCTATTATTGGACAATTGCACCATTTCCTGCCGGGAGGTAAATTTTGACAACATCAAATTTAAATAAGTCAATTACAAAGAATTCCGAAACAAAATTAGGGATCTCGTAATTTTAATGAATTCTTAAATTATTTCATTATTTGTTATATTTTTCTTGGATACTTTTTCTCGGAAGCTGTCAAGGTTGGTGTAATTTGTTACAATAAGCACTACGTTTAGTGTACAGGTTTAAAATAGGTATTATTTATTCATATGAATTATTAATATTCAAATCTGTATGTAATATTTTTATTTGAGGAGAAATGTGTTCTATAGTATGTCATAGATAACATGATAACTGGGAAACTTACTTACTTTAATTTGTTTATATTTACGGTAATTTTGCTGAGTAAATTATTCTTCAAGTAATAAGCCAAAAAATAGATATATCCATAAAAAAAACGTTTATATATTGTTATTTATTTTTATTTGTTTTAGAAATTAGAATATAGCATTTATCAGAATAATGCAATTTTATCATACTTTTCACTAAAGTACTTTACAGAGAACCGTTAATGATTTCATACCGGCGATAATACGCCTTCTTACATCCGTGTCTTACCTGCTGATCACTACTACACTGCATTTTTAGTTTCATTTTAATTCAATACACGTTTTCTCTTATTAAAACATGTATGATTTTCAATAATAAAACCTTTCCTAATCGAGATTTACACACCCATACATATCTATTAAAATGTTTATATAATTATAAACATTTTAATAGATATATATGGATAGATATGTATGTATTACATTTTTTTTCGATCAGTGGACACAATTAGTGTCTATTAAATTTCTGTAATCCACTTTTCTATGTATTTTTTTACATTATACACAGTGTTACACGCCGTGCTAGACAATTAATTTATACTCACTCGTTTGGATTAATTAGTTATTTATATTTATTTTTTTTTATCATTGCAAACGAGGGTTGACAAGTTTCGCAGTAGATATATTTTTGAAACATACTTTTGTTCCTCTTCCACAAAACAAAATTAATCCACTTATGACGTATTACCACTAATATTATCAATAAAAAAAAATAGTAGAAATATAAGACATCTTGTGTTGTTTTGTCACTTTTTGGCAAAAAATGTGTACTTCTTAACTCGTCAGCCATGGCAACAAATGCCAATAATTAAATAAAATAATTGTGTACATGTTAATATTTTTAGGATCGCTTTATAAACCGGAGGAAAGCATTTTTCTGAAATTATCATCCCAATATGGACCAATCGTTAAACTTAATGGTTTTTTCGGCAATCCACCAATAATTTTCATATCTGACGCGGAATCTGCAGCACATGTAAGTTTTTTTGTTGCAGAGATATATTAACTTTGTTTTTTTTTGTTCTTTTTTTTTAACTTCACTCTGTATCCTGCATATAGCAGGGTAGGCAGAGGGAACCAGAGAACCTAGTGTTAAGACACTCCGTTCTCGTTCAACAATTCCGTTCCCCACTTTCCGCGTTTTAGTAAACTATAATAATTTTGGTCAATCAAGAAGAGAAAGGTGAGCGTGACCATTGCAATATATTTTTTTAGGAGAAACACACAATTATGTAAATTATTATATACATTACAAGACACATTTTGGATCCTAATAATAACCACCATATATAGTTTTTAATGTAAGAAAAACAAGAACTACATGCTGTATATAATAATTATTTATAAATTTATTCAAGGTTCACTATTGATTATACACTAAGTTCTACTGACACTTACGTACTAATAGTTTTGCAAGATAATTCTTGAAATTATTACTAATTCAACACGAACGACGAACGTTAATCCAGATTTGTTTATCATTGCTCATAAGCAATGATAAAAAAATCTGGATTAACGAACATTTTTTAGCATCACCTTAAATAACCACCAAACCGATCATACCTAGAATACGATGCCGATAAAAAATCTTCTTCTTCCTGGCTAGCTCATTCGGCCATCTAAATTTTATATCTAGAGACCAAAATAGTTTGGGAACGAGATTTACAGAACTCGTCGCTACAAAAGCTCTATAAGGGCATAAAATTTGCCAAAAGATATATTCTAGGACAATCACAGTATATTGTTACATTAATTCCACAAGACAGAAGTGCCCCAGAGTTCGATTTGAGATTTCAGTTACATAAACAATTCATGATATGAGTACAATCAAATAAAGTAGGGTTACGATCGTATAGAAAAGTTCAAAACATAAACATAATAAAATATTTTGTTCGATAAGATTAGAATAATAAATGTAAAATACATAGAATGAGTTTAGGAATACAATACGAGTAGCTAACCATGGCAGAATTCTGAATACTGAAAGCTTTAAATTGGCGCACTCTAATTCATGATTGGTCTGCGACCTAAGTATGTTTTTTTGATTAGAATTTTAGCAAATAGATATGGCAAAACCATTTCAGATTCTTCGAAGTGAAAATTTACTGCCCATTCGCATTGGATTTGCATCATTGGACTATTTTCGGAGGAATTATAGTAATAAAACACCTGATGCTCCACTTGGATTGTTGACAGAGTAAATAAGCTTCTTAATTTACCTTACCTTACCTTCTTAATTGACATTATTATATTTACGTTTTTTAAACATTAAATGAAAATACATATAATTTTTAATTTCTGCACGGATATATTTCTTATTTTAATATATTTTCAGTCAAGGTGAACGATGGAAAAAATTTAGATCCATGGTAAATCCAATAATGCTTCAACCAAAGACCATTAAATTATACAAACAAAGTTTGAGTGAAGTAGCTGACGACATGGTTAAGAGGTATATACAAAATTAAAAGATACTTATAATTTTTACTAGCAATTAATATACATACATAGATACATAGCTTCACACTGAATCCCGCATATAGCAGGGTAGGCAGAGGGAACCTACTGTTACGACACTCCGTTCCCCATTATATATTTATATATGAGATATATAAAAAAAAAACAGAAAAAGAAATGCAATTTCTTTAATTTTTAAATATTTTTTCAGAATTAAAATTAAACGCGATGAAAAAGGCAGCATAGAAAGTAGTTTTGACTTTGAAATGAATTTATGGGCTCTAGAATCTGTAGGAGTTATTGCACTCGGTGGTCGCCTGAATTGCCTTGATCTGAATCTACCTGAAGACTCTCCTGCAAAGGAACTAATACATACTGCTCATGATATTATAGCAATTGCTGAAAAACTAGATTCGAAACCAAGTCTTTGGAAATATATTGCAACTTCCGATTTCAAAAAAGCAATGAAAATATACCAAAAACAAGTAGAGTATGTATATCTTAACATTAATTTTACGTAAGTTTCTAGACAATATTTTACATACAAATTTATTTCTAGCTTAAGTAAATATTTTATTGGGAAAGCAATGGATCAGTACAACAATGAAACTAAAAGTGATAGTAAAGAGAAAGGTGTTTTAGAGAAACTACTCGAGATAGATGAAGAAGTAGCAATTGTTATGGCTAGTGACATGTTGTTAGCTGGAGTGGACACGGTACGTTCCTTACACTTACAATCAACTTTGTATAGAAAACATTGGTTTTAATATGTACCACATTGATTTTTTAAATTTTTAGACTGCCAATACTGTAATATCGACGTTATATTTTTTGGCAAGTGATATTGAAAGACAAAATAAATTGAGGCAAGAAATTAATTCCCAAGAGAAAAAGCGATCATATCTTAAAGCTTGTATAAAAGAGGCACTTAGGCTGATGCCCGTTGCCCCAGCAAATGGAAGAAATATTACAAAGGATTATAATATTTTAGGATACAAAATACCGAAAGACGTAAGAAAAAATAATTAAAAATATTTTTGGTATACAATACGTAATAGTTAATTTTACAACAAATTAAAATAACAATACATTTTAAATGATTTCAGTCGCAAGTGGTATTCACTCATCAGTGGATGTCTACAAGAGCAGAACATTTCCCAAACCCTAAAGAGTTTATTCCAGAAAGGTGGATCACAGACAAATCTGACTCCTTATATCACGGCAACAGTCACCCATTCGCGTATAATCCTTTCGGATTTGGAGTTAGAATGTGCATTGGTGGGTATCTTTTAATTTTCCTATGAATTATATCCGAATACAATGGTTATTGATGTTTAAATCCCACAGGAAAGCTTATATGTTTTACTTAAATGTTTTTCAAACCTAGCTAGGTAAATTGTCATATATTGACCTTGTTGGCCCCAGCCGAGCATGCCATGTATTTAAATGGGTGGAAAGAAAACTTACGCTTAGACCGATTTCGTGTGGGAAATCCAATAAGATTAAAGACTTCATTATCTAGATTATGACATACATTATCAAAAAGTCCAGTCATGGCGAACTGTGTTTTTAAAAAGTTTAAAGTTATTTTTAAACATCGATATCAATAATATGAACATTGCAAAAACGCCTTGTTGATCATCTAATTAATAATTAAATAGTAGTGTACGATATACTTAATCATATTTTTATTTTATTTTAATAGGTCGACGAATAGCCGAATTGGAAATAGAAACATTTGTAGAAAAAGTTATTAAAAGTTTTCATTTAGAATGGAACGGTCCCCCATTAAAAGTAAGACATGGTAATATTAATTATACTATTGGTCCATTTAATTTTGTTTTTAAAGACGTTTAGTGAGCAATATTTTGTTAAAACCTAAAATTAATTATTTTATAATTTGTATTGTAAATAATGATTGTTATCTATTGTTATTATTGATTATTTTATATTATGATATGAAAAAGCATGTATGAAGCATTCAAAAATTTACACAAAAATTACATGTATATTTTCCAACAGAACATTTAAAAGGAAGGCAAAATTCTATTATATCAATATTTATTATTTTTATATAAACATGTCATAATGTGTGTAATTTTTATGGGGCAGTATCAAAAACATCATTCCATGCAAATAAATTATTAATTTTAAATATTTTTTTTATTTATTTTGTCACGTTTTTTTTGTATAAAATGTAAACCCGGATTATTATAATTAATTTAAAAGCATTAAACATACGGAATACAGAAAAGGATAATGTTATTACCAAGATAATTTTCCTAAAATATAGTAAACAGGTTGATCAAAGACCAATTAAGTTACGTTTGTATATTAAAATATACATATAATAAATTGCTTGTAAGGTTAAAAGTTAAATTACAATTATTTTGAGAAGAACCATAGAAAGTTTCAAATTAATAAAATTTTTGGTATCTAAAAGGACAATGTTTTACGACGCCAAAGAACCGTTACTTTTCACTTTCAGAGACGTTTAATTTAAATATTATACACAGTCTGATTAAAAAGTTTATTTGAAAATTGTGACAGCTTCTAAGTCATTAGGAAGTTAACGAGAAAACGAAATACAAGAGAGCTATACGAAAAAAATCCTAATATTTTATTAATCCTCATAATACATACTTAAAAAGTTTCTTACTCTAAAAAGTACAATTATTACGAATAAGTCAAAAGCCAAATCTAGCCAAAGTCAGATATGAACTAAATTTAAACGGGACTACGGCAGAAGCACTAGTTATAATTTAAAAAGGAATCATCAATATTGGTTGACCCAGTAAAAAGTTATATGGTAACATACATAAAAAAATACATTCGAATTCATAACCTCTTCCTTTTTTTAATTAATGTCTGAATAATCGAGATTAATTTCATTTCCATATATTATTAGCTGTTAAAGATAAATTACCTCTTACACGTATTACGTACGGTATCTACCTAGAAAGCAATGTTTATTAAGAGATTAGATATACGGTTTTACTACCGTAATTTACGTACAACTCCTTAGAAGTGCGACACTCTATGTTGAAAATTATATTAAACATGCGAATACAATATAACTAAAGTAAATACTTATTTATATTGACTTGTTATATTACTATTGACCGAACTCACTTTACATACATGAAAGTCAACAACAAGATCTCTATTATTATTGTAATAGTTCGCTGCCATATTAATGTTGCCAAATTATATGAAATAGCTAGTTTTCTATAACTTACAGAATATTCGCTTTTCTAAAAGCCGTGTAGAATTGAAATAGATCACATTTACTTATTTATTATTAATGTCATTACTTAGTCACTTAGTCTTTCTGAATACATAACACGCTTTCAGCGAATCTCTGATTAATGCATTACTGGATGTTAATATTCACACTTTCTACGTTCTTTCTTTAAAGATAATCTTTTTTGTTTTATTTTTGTACGTAGTTCCAGTTATTGTGTATTTAATATTACTTGGTAGTCATTGTAGAGATTGGTGCATTTATATACTGCTGATACTTTCAAACTTGTTTAATATGTGGTAACAGTTTTATTTCTGTAACTCTTAACATATAATAATATTTCAATCAATGAAATTTATTTTTTAATATTGAGGAGCAACTGTAATTATACAAACAGAGTATTTCTTATAGGGTAATAAAATTAAGTTTTTTTAAATAACTTTAAATTCATAGTTCATAAAATTTTATATTGAATATAAATAAAAAAAAATCCTCCAAGAGAAGGAATTTATTGAAAATGAATTTCAAACATTGAAAAAAAAGCATTTAATTCTTTGTCTAATTAATATAATTTGATATCAAATAGAGCTATATAATATAACCCTTATCATTTCTCCTACATAAAAAACCTTAAAGATAAATTATTTTTAATATTAAATTTCATAACTGTAAAGTATCATTCAATTTGAAATATTATTTCTATTACATTCATATAGTAGAATTTTGCAATAAAATCATGACTTAGTTATGAGGCTCTTATAAATTTAATTATAAATACATTATAACTGATTTAGAAATAAAACTTACAATCGTTTTCAATTTTCACTCTATTTAGATTGTTATGCTTGTAATAATCGAGATTATTAATAAAACAAAGCCTCAAATAATAGTAATTGCTGCTCATATTTTGTAAAGACAAAATATAAGAAATATCAGCAGCGCTAGGAGTTAATAAATAACATGTACTAACGCTCATAAGACATAAAGATTTGCTTCTCGCTCACAGAACATGAAAAAAATGACCGTAATTATTGGCAACCATCTATTCGGCGGCGTTGCTGCGTTACATGTATGATGAAATATAATGCTTTTCTGCTAGTTCTTTTACATCGTATATTTTTATTTATTGACACTTTGTGATAATTTTTTATATTAACAATTGAAAATCACCCGCACAATTATCACTCAATTTTTATCTTTTAACTAATTTTAGACATTGTGAGTGCTGCAATCGAACACTGAGTGCCTAGAAATCCAATACCGTACCCTAATTAAGGAAAATTCTGTTTTTTTACTGATAGCAGTCACCAATATTATGTCATCGTGACACAATTATGAAAATCAACTACAAAAAATAGCACAACACAAGCAATTAAAAAATAATAATAAAAGATGGCAACAAAAATAAATAATTATGAAAGTAACTACGAATTTCAATGCACTCAATTTGTCATCAAAAGACTGTGTTAATAGCTTTACCACTTCAAGAGATAATTTCAAAACAAGTTTTATCTCTTTCGAATTTCTTTACAAAATAGTTAACGACTCGTAAACACGTAGAACTATTTAAACGACCACCTTTCGGGAATTAAGAGAGAACAAACTTTAGTGTCACACTTAACAAGAGCAATTAGCGGAGTTTGCAGAACGTCCGAAACCTTGCGACCTGATTTTATTGCCTAACCTCGACAAAGTAGAAATAAGCGTCATTCTTGTTATATTAAATTCAATTTAACTCTTTATTATTATATTTAACGCCTGTCGTGGCGCAGAGGCACAAGCGTGCGACTTTAAACGCAACAGCCTCAATTCGGCGGAAAGTGGGTAACAGAGTGTCTTAACTCTAGGTTCCCTCTGCCTACCCTGCTATACGCGGGATACAGCGTGAAACTATGTATGTATGTATATATTATTATATTTGGACAATTAGCAGGTTCAAATAGCGTATATTATAACTTATATACTGATACATTTCATTTTTTTTTAAATACATAAGATTTTAAATACATGTTTGATAACGGAACCCAAAGGGCCGAAGGTAACATTACAAAGAATACAAAGAAATTCATTATCTTTTATATAATTCCAAAATATTTGACGTACTATTTCGTATATCAGTTACGTTACGACTCTCACTGTAAAACAGCAGGTTTAATTCATATGTATGAAAAATTTTTGAAAGAACTATTAAATACGCAGGTCCATTTTCTAATTAAATTACAGTTCTCAAACAGAGTTGGATCTTTAACATGTTATGATTACGTTGTATTAAAGATTTACTTGATGATTTTGATTCTGATCTGATTTTTTTATTTTTATTATAAAATTTTAGCTCAAATTATACCTTTAAGGAACAAATTATATCTTTTAACATTTTAGTCAACTTTTATAATGCAAAAAAACAGGATTCACATTTATATAACATATTTAATAATTTTAATTAGTCAATCTGTATTAATATTCGTAGGCGTTGTTTAATACTACCTGAAAGTGCCCGAATTTCATCAGACACATTTACCGAATCCATTAAAAATTATACATGCGTAATTTGTTTCAGCGTATTCGAGTGAGCATCGTGAATATATAAAAATGACGCTTATTAAAATTATATTCATAATATAAAGTATATAAATTTAAATTATTTAAAAAATAATTTGTAAAATTTCTAAAATTCGTTTTTTTATATACTTACTTGACCGCCATGTTTTATATGTGCAGTTCACTTTGTATATCATATTAAACAATTTTTTATGATTTATATACAAAAAATTGCTGCTAAAAAATTGTTATGCAGAAAATAGTGTGAAGCTTCAAAAAATGCATATTAAAATTTTATAAGTATAAATATTAAAATTTTAAACATTAATAATCATGACGGATTAAGCAAATGTCTGTTAGAGCTTAGGACACTTTCACTCAGTAGTAATACGTGCACACAATCTTCATAGGATCGAATTTCATAGCACAAATGTTTTCTTTCACACGTTTTGTTTACCACTCAAAATTTGATCCGAAACTCCACTCCACTCACTTCACTTTTCGGTCGACTTTTCGGAATAGGCAAGAATCGAAGTCAGGAAACATGTTATAAAAATTAACCCAATGTGCAAAAAAGCCAAAACTTCTCGGAATAAATGAGGTAAATAAGTAACAATATAACACCACAAAGATATTAAAAACCGAATATACGTAACCCACGAAAATTCTATTTATTAATGGCAAAAATTCTCGCAATGAGTATCGTTACATGATCCAATTTTATTATAAGGAAAAATGTATTCGTAATACACGTGATTTTTCTATCTCCTTTGACTAAATCAGTACGTAAAATGTCTCTAAATATTTTTATGCGTCCTTGCTTTGAGTGCAGAATATAATTATTATACTTCTCATGCCTATACTCCAAAAGTGAACCTGTAAAAGGAATCACCATAACACTTTTCACAAAATGATGTCTTTTATCTGATGCCGGTCTAGACGAGTGATATTGGATTTTATACGTGACTCCAAATGACCTGCCATTTACACATTGTCCACTGTCAATATCATAAAGAATGCAAAGATATTAAACGTCTGGTGCCTTTAAATAAAATTATAGATCATATTACTACATAAAAAAATCTTTAGTCAAATATGTATCATATTTTACTATCGTACAATCGTCAGTTAAATAGTTGCTATTTTAAAAAAAAAGATTTTTTGGAATTTTGCTTATATATAGTATGTGTATAACAAGCAAAGTACAATTTTATACTAAATCGATATATGTGTTATTTAAAAAGCCGAATATATATTATCTATTTTTTATGCGTAGCTCAGCGTTTCATAATAAATATTCTTAAACTAACGTTAAACTTAACTTTAATATCGGATATACACAGTAAATATAGTGCAGGTAACACTCAATTTAAAGTAGAACGAACCTCATTTAAAAGTTCAAAGTCTGTTCAATATGCATCCATTGGGATCTAATTACTCTAACGGCTCCAATGCCTTCGAATCCAATTATTTGATATGCCAGCAGCATACGACTTAATTCTACGTCCATATGATACCATCGTACCTATATAAACTCGTCACTATTGCAACAAAGTAAGGTACACTGAAAATACCTGAATTTATACCTGTATAAAAGACCACCGTCAGGTTTATCTCGTTGTATGCCAGAAAGAATTTGAATTGCAAATACGATGCGATAATAAATAAGCTTTGTGCAAGAACATTTACGTAAATGGCTTTCGAATTGCCATTCTGTAAAAAACTTGGAAACCGACAGCTGCTCTAGCTTCCTGCATTTTAAAAGATATTTGAAAATATATTAATAGATTCTGCTATCCTCCGCACACGCTTGTTTTTACACCATTTAGTTCATAGTTTGGAACTTTTAACGCATATTTCGACTGTAAATTTTGCATTTCTGTAATGCTGATGATATGCACGTAGTATTTTTTCTAAGCAACCGCAAAATATTCCTTTAGTTTTACGTACGATTGAGAAAACATGAAACAGGCTATAATAATATTAATCATAATATTACAAATGCAGCAGATTGCATGTGTTATCGTTACAAAAGCTTACTCAAAAACAAAATTGATGCTGAATGATATGACATATTCATGTATACTTTTCAGTATATGAGTGACAGGTCAACAATATCCACAATCCAAAAAGGCATCAAAATAAAGTTACACTTTACAATAATCATGTAACAACTTTTGGATCCCTTTTTACAAAAACTATGCAGACGAAGAAGAATAAAATTAGTTGTACCTAAATTTTTATATGGAGAAAAAGTGCAGGAAGCTCATATTTTTTATAATATTATTAGGAGTATTTTAATTTGATATAATAAATATTACTGTACTCCTACCCTGTGTACAAGTACCAATCGTACTTTAAACAAAGCTTACAATTGTCATACAATACGTATTATACGCGTCAACGGGTCGTATATTTATTTAACCTGATCTTATATATATTCGTACTTCCATTGAGTTACATCGCAACATATATGTCACATTTATCACACAGCATATCAAAAAGAAGACAGCCATGAATAAATATGAATTGGATTTAAAATAAATATGAAATATTTCGTCACAAGAAATGGTTTTGAATAATTTAATTTTTTCATAAATCTTGAGCTTCAGAGTGCTTCATGTTTTGATACTTTATCTCAAAAGTTTATCATAACTTGAGAATACCACTTTCACTTGTTTATTTTGTAAATAAACTAATTCAAAGAGTAAACAGCTCATACAATTATTTCGCTTACAAATTAATTGATTGATTATATTTATTTTATGCTATCAACATGTACTTGTTATCGCTGAATCATAAGAAAATTAAAATATATATATGCTTTTCCTATTTCATCATTATTTATTTGGAACTATATAAGTGAAACAAGAAGCAAAAGAAGAAATCTTTGATGTTTTAAATTGTTTTTATATTTATTCTTACACTTAGGGAAAGAAAAACGTTTTTACAAAACGTAAAACTTTAAACGCAACGAGAGTCAAACCTGCGCCTCTTGGAAATCGTCCAAGCTGGATAAGCCAGCTGCATCGAAATTTTTATAACGTAAGTCTTTGTAATCTACATTTATATACGCCGAATATAGTTTTTTGGATAATTCACATTTTTTCGGTCAAAGCTCAAGTCATTGCTACTTTTGTCATTTAGTCTTGGTTATGTCTAGTTTGTGATTTAAAATTCAAGCAGATAGCATTGATTTTCACTTCAATCAGATAAATGTACATAGCTCGATGAGAAAATATATTTGGTTTTATTTGTTTTATCTCAAAGTAGGAATGTGATCTGAATTGTAAATATCCGCATCAAGTATCACAAACAAGCTTTGTGCAAGGTACATTTGCATTGAGATTAAGAAGGATTGCAACTGCTACATAAAGATGTTGGGACTTTTTACATCTGTTTTTTTCTTAATATAAATGATTGAAATAATTTATTCAAGATGGCTGTGGATTGAATGTCGAATAATTAAATTTAAATTATACTTATTTCGTAAAAAAATAATATTTGTGTATAACTATGGCGTAATAACGATATACATGTCACGAGATGATTAAGGTTTTAGAACAACACCTACATATAACCTGTCTATTAAATGAAAACAGTAGAAGAGACAGGGTAAGTATATATCTACTCCGTAGTCCGTACCACGTGACCGTAGTGATCAAACTAAAACAATAAAAATGAAAACGAATTGGATTTTACTAGATTAACTTTGTCTACACCAAGAGAGAGTAAATAATGCATGAGAACAAACCATATACATACATTATAAAAGATCATAGCTATTAAATTCTACAAGACAAAGGGATGCTTTTAATGAAATTGGTTCATCTTAGCAGTCATTCTCCAAGGCCACCAGAAAGATACCTAAATCTCAATTTATTAAGCTGTTTCAAAATTTGCCACAAGGAAAAGAAATTCTTTCGGATTTATTGAAAAACGGTTGACTGCTTTTAAAACGCGTATCATGGATTGCTTTGAAGAAACAAAACGATATTACAAAACGACTAAATCGTCATTATTACCTTCTTGAAACTTTGTGTTATTATGAATAAACTTTAATTTAAATTGTATAAAAATTAGAAATAGAAAAACGTGTTTAGAAAATGTATTTCGTTAAACGTATACCTCCAAACGCTTTGAACATATGGCTAAGGTTAGAGCACTACGATAGTTACCAAGGCGCGGGTTTGAGTCCCGCTACGTCCAATTTGTTTTATGTTTTTATTTTTACACGGCTTTTTATATCATCACAAAAGACAAGATTTAGATAACTTATTAAAATTGAAAATCAATATTCAATTTTTTAAAAAATCTTCGTCGACACCGGCTTTATAGAAACGAATGTTTTTTTGCAAGCTATAACAGCTTAGGACCTGAAACAACATACTTTTGTCTTGACAATCAAGGTATTTTCCATAGGAAAAATAGAAAAAGGACTAACACTGTAAATTAGAATTAGATTAAATATTTATATATACATTAATAAAGGCTACCTCCGATTTGTACATATAAACTTTAACAGTTATAGTAATGTGACATTTATTTTAACGTAAGCAATTTATTTTATTTTATTTTTTGACATGAGTTATATCAGTTCCTAAAAAATTTCCAGTATTCGATTTCACATCAAAGCAAAGTTTCAAAAATTAATAAGAACAATACTATGAATATTAGTCTTACTCTTTATTTATACGTTATACTCTTTTTTTAAATTCTACTGTATTTTCACATATTTTGAGGGATCACCTTACAACATTTCATGTCTTAACAAGACGAAACAAAACTAGATTCCATTCTTTATTGAATCTATTGAATAATATTCATCTTGAATAATCTTAATATTTTAAATCTAACCCTATATTAATAGCATTGTTTTTAAATTGTCACGTTGAATAACTCGACAAGAAATGTACTATTACTTATATAACCTTGAAAGTAGTTAAAAGTCAGAACTACTCTATTAGTTCTAGTAGTAGAAAATTCTCAGAGATACGGTCATATAACTTTAACTAACTTCTCGATAAGAAACTATCTCATCCTATTATTATCTTTGATAAAAAAAATGTTAGTTATCTTCATACAATAAATTCGCCGGTAGATTTACCGGTTGTAGAGTTGTTGTAGATTTACAACAACTTCAATTGTTCCACACTACCCCTTATTCTTTTGTTAGTCTCTTTTATATTATTGTGTAAATTAATTATATCCATTGTTTAAATATTATTTTTTATTTTAAAAATTTACTTCACTCGTAGTTCACATTTATTATCATCTCTGTTTGTATAAAGGAACTCTGAAAATCCATTAGCAGTAGCTTTGTTATAGAAACTCGACTAACAAGCAAAAATTTTTCACCCAATTTGGCTCTGAATGAATTGAATAACTGTTTCTATAATATAAATAATTATTTGCAATTTTGTATATATTAGCTATGTTACGAAAAACAGATGGCTTTTATTTTTTTACAACACGTACTTATATTTTTGTCATAAAAATAAAGCTAGGACACCGCTAAGTAAATTAAGGATGTGGCCTTCAACGTCATTATGGAAGTATAAAAATGAAGGAAAGCCTCAAAATGTTTTAGGAATTCCTTCCCTAATTACATCCAATATTCACCATCCGCTGTCAAATTATGCAAATACGCTTAATAAATTGTGTAAAAGTTCAGAAGCAATCAAAACTTAGATGCCGTCAACAGGTGTTGCTAGCACCGAACGAATGTGTCTTTTTGATCAATATTAATATTACCTCGTAAAGTACTCATATTTTATAAGCTTCAAGATTTGTTTGTAATCATAGATTGTCCTAAGTTAAATCTAATTTTTCTTTGCTGTATCTCGCATATAGCAAGGTAGGCTCTGCCTACAGCAACTTCAGAACCTAGTGTTAAGATACTCCGTTCTCTTAAGATTTGCGTTCCCCATTTTCCGCCGAATAAAGGCATTGCGTACTGAGTGGCAGAACTCAACGCCGCGCTTTGCCTTGTTACCAGAACAAGGAAATGATAATAAATGTGATAATATTCTAAATGTAATATATTCATTCATTGGATTGTAATATTAGATTATCTTAAGTCAAATCTAAGTGTTTAGTTACTAATTTTATATGGCTCAGAATATTTATTTACTTCAAAAGACAGATTAACTACTATACTCGTACATAGATCGTACACATTTGATAGTCGTATAAATAGATAATCTTACAAGCTTGTTTTATATAATAAATGTTACAAAGTTACTCATAATGTAATGGAAAAGTGTAATGTTACTTAATAATTTTAATAAATTAAATAATATAAGGAGGAGTAAAAGCGAGTGTACACTAGACTCTCACTGATTACTTTGCTATGCGGAAGAAACGTGAAGCTAAATATATACAGCTCTTCCGTTCATTAATATTTTTTTAAAGATTATCTCAGTTAATAAATATATTTTACTAAAGATCTATACTAAAAGATTTTTTAACTTTTAATAACTATCTATTGATAGCTGCAATCAACTTTAGCCTTCCAATATAAAAGAAACACTTAACATTTATAAAGTCATATATTTATTATTGAAATATCTAGTACCTTACAAATGTTATAAAACCGCTATAAAACTTTACGGACCAATATTGTGACTTACATTATGGATAAATTGGGACCATCTTGAACCTGAAAGATACTCATAAATACGAAAACTAAGTGACTCCTAAAACGTTTATTTCGTAATCCTGCGTCCGGAACTCTCCCTTGGGTGATCTGATGAAACTTTATATATAAAGATAGAAGCTACCTGAATGAGATTTGCGACGGCGTCCCGATGGAGTTGACTCATTTTAGACTCGAAGTGTTTCGATTCAAAGTTACTTGTAACATTCATTTCTCAGAGGATACGGATCGTAAATATAAACACAGAGGTAAAGCTAGCCTTTGTTAATTCTATTAATATCAAACTATTTAATGATATGTAATTAAATTAATTTGTAATATGAAAAATGGAGAACGGAGTGACTAACAGCACCTAGTAGCGTAAAACTGCAAAAACATTTTTTTTTTAAATAAACATATATTAATTTAATGTTGACATTTAATAAGACGCTCTCATGGGACAGTTGAAACACGTGAAGACACAATGATTGAGAGTTTCATTCCTGCTAGAAGCAGTCTTTAGAACTTATTACTAAGTATTCTCAACTTTCTTGCAACAACGTGAAAGTTGTATCATTAATAAATAAAATAAAAATAAAATAAGCCTTTATTGCTGTAGTATTTAACATTATGGTTTTACATTTATTTTACCGATTGTACTATTCTATAGCTACTTTGTTTTCCTTAATTACTAATATATGAAGACGATCGGCTTTTGTCTACAGCTTGTCTTTCGACATAGGCCTCCTCTAAACTCTTCCATTTCTCTCTATCTCTTGCTGTCCTCATCCATTCTTTACCAGCCACTTTTTTAAGATCATCTTCCCAACGTGTTATTTGTCGCCCTTTATTTCTTTTACAAATTCTGGGGTACCACTCTGTGATTGTTTTGGTCCATTTCTCAGTTGTTTCTCTTAACATATGCCCTGTCCATTTCCATTTTAAAGTTTTGCATGTTGTTTTTGCGTCTCTAAATTTCGTTATGTTTTTTATTTCTTTCAGCCTTACTTTATCTTTCCTCTTAACGCCAATCACGCTTCTTTCTATACTATTTTGACATACGTTTATTTTATTTAATAGTTTTTCTGATGTTACCCATGTTTGGCAACCATATGTTAGGCATGGTAGAATGCACATGTTATATATTTTCCTTTTATCTTTTATTGCCATATCCTTATTTTTCATAACTTCACTTAGTGACCAATACCTTTTCCACGTGTTGGCTATCCTTCTGTCAATTTCTTTTTGCATGGTATCTTTCGCAGCTATAAGCTGTCCCAAATATATGTATTCTTTAACATAATCTATTTTCTCATTATTAACTGTGATATTGTATGTCTGCAAACTGTTAGTTAATATTTTGGTTTTTGTTGTGTGCATTGTGAGCCCTGCTTTCATGCTTTCATCTGATAGTTGTTGTAACATTTTTTCCAGGTTTTTTGGACATTCCGAAAATAAGATTAGGTCATCTGCGAAGCGTAGGTGATTTAATTTTTCACCATTGATATTAAGTCCTACATCATCCCATTTTAAATTCCTAAATATGATTTCTAGAGCCGCTGAAAACAACTTGGGTGATATGGGATCTCCTTGCCGGACTCCTCGTTCTATACGGAACTCTTCTCCCATAGTTTCGAGCTTGACTTGGGCAGTGCAGTTGTTGTATATATTTCGAAGTATTCGTATGTACTTTCCCTGTATTCCTTGTATATGCAGAGCTTCCCAAATGTAGTCGTGTTCCAGGGAGTCGAAGGCTTTGTTATAATCAACGAATCCCAGATAATATATTTTGTTGTATTCGTTGTATTTCTGTATAACTTGTCTTAGAACATGTATGTGGTCTATTGTTGAAAATTTACTACGAAAACCCGCCTGTTCTTTGGGTTGGTTTTCATCGAGGGTAGTTGTGATCCGGGCGAGTATTATTTTTGAAAAAATTTTGTACACATTTGACATCAAACTTATAGGTCTATAATTCTCTATTTCCCCTTTGTCTCCTTTTTTATGTAATAGTACTATTGTAGATTTAGTCCAATCTTTAGGGATATTTTCAGTCTCTATTATTTTGTTAAATATATCGGTTAAAATAGGAGCTATATTTGGTGTTATAGATTTTAATAGTTCGTTTGTAATCTGATCCGAACCTGGAGTCTTGTTATTTTTTTGGGTTACAATTGCTCTAATTGTTTCCTCTTTTAATAGTTTAGGGATTGGTTCTAAATTTGTAGTTATTATATTTCTTGTTACTTCTTTATGATTCTTACTTTGATAGAGATTTTTATAATATTCTGTAGCTACTTTTAATATTTCTGCTCTTTTGTTTGTGTAGATGTCATTTTTATTTTTTACCCTTAACATCCAATCTTTCTTGTTTTTTAATTCTTTTATTGCTTTTTTTATACCTCCAGTTCTTTCAATGTATTTGCTAAGTGTATTTTGTCTTTTACACTTTTTATCTTTCCTAATACTTAGATTTATCTTTTTACTAAGTTCTGATATTTTAGCACGGTTTCTTTCCTTTTCTTTCTTTTGTAGTAATTCTTTCCTTTCTTGTAATAATATGTGTGTTGTGTCAGAGAGAATTCGTCTACTATCTGTATTTATCTTCTTTGTTTCCGTTTTTAATCGGTTTATTAATTTTATATATTGTTCTTGGATTGGTAGTTGTTTCTTTGCGTTCTTTTCTGTTAGTTGTTGTAAGTTATTCATAAGTTGATGGGAATTAACGGTACATAAAAGGGCTGGATTATCTGTACGAAATGGTCTTTTGTTTTTTATTGGCATTCCTGTTATTTTAGCGCGAACCATTTTATGGTCTGAATTGAAATTTAGATTGTGTATTACTGACACATCTTTAATAGCTTTGGCGTTATTAGACATTATGAAATCGATTTCATTTTTATGTAGCCCATTTGGGGAAATCCATGTCCATCTCTTTGTATTCTTTTTCTTATAAAAACTGTTCAAGATCTTAAGTTTGTTTTCTAAAGCGAAGGTGACTAGTCTGTATCCATTTTTACTTCTTTTTCCCTGTCCATATTTCCCTACTGTGTGTTCTTCTCCAATATTCTTAGATATACCTATTTGTGCGTTAAAGTCGCCCATCACTATAATATTTTTGTTGCAATTTTGCATTGACGTTCTTAGGTCTTCGTAGAATTTTTCGATTTTGGCGACATCTTCTTTTTTGTCAGATTCCGTTGGAGAGTATGCTTGGATGATTGACCACTTTTCTTCTTTATTTAGAGGTAACGTTATGTTCAGTACTGTTATTCTTTCTGATATTCCTTTTATTTCCTCTACTCTAAGTGCTAAATTCTTTTTAACCAAAAATCCCACACCATGCTGTCCTTGTGTTTCACCTTTATAATATAAAATGTATTTACCATAGTCGCATATTCCTTCGCCATACCTTCTCATTTCGCTTATTCCTATTACGTCCCATTTTAAATCTGCTATGGCTAAATCCAATTCAAGTCGCTTCTCTGTGGTTCGTAGTGACCTAGCGTTAAAAGTAGCTATGTATATATGTGAAGTAGGTTTGTTTAGTTTCAGAGGGTCGCGGTCTTTTTCCCCCGCGAGGACCAGTCGACTTGGGGGAGGGTTGGTTTTTTCCGTTTTGCTGTTTTGTTTTTCTGTGTTTAGTTTATCTTTCCGGGTTCCGTTCTTTGGTTGCTATTGTTTCTTGTTAGACGTGCAAGCAGAAAGAGAGTTTGATCTGTTTCTCATTACATCAAACGCATTAGTCCTGTTGTCCTTAGGATTCCATACAGGTTGTTTTCTTGGTTGGATGATGGTTTGAGGTGATGAAGACAACTCCCTCTTTCGTTTTTCCTTTGTGTTGTTATCTTTTATAATGAGTTTGTCATATTTCAAATATGCAATATTCCCTTTCTTTCTTTCTTCCTCTAATTTAGGTAGTAACTCTTTTCTCTTTTCCAGTATTTCTTTTGAAAAGTCGTCTTTCACATACAATGTTTTTAGTTTCTTTTTGTTCTTCATGATCTCACTTTTTTTCCATGCAGTTACTAGTGCCAGAAGAATTGGCCGGGGCTTGTACTCATTTCTTGATTCTCCTAGTCTGTGTATTTTGTTCACTTCCGATTCTTCTAACTCTACACCCATCTCTGCTTTGAAATCCAACTTTATTTTACTTAATAGTTGAGTAGAAGTATTTTCTCCCTCTTTTAAACCAAATACGATTATGTTATTATTCTTCCTTTCTCTTTTCAAGAACTCCACCTCTTTTTCTAGTTTGTTTATTTTTGTTTTTAATTGTATGTTCTCCTCTATAATAGGTTGAAGTTTTTCATCCATCCTTTCCATAATCGTGTTCGTAATGGATTCAGTTAGTGTTTTCGTCTGAATAGAAAGTTCTGATTTCATTTTATCAAATAGTAATTGAAATTGTTCCTCCATTTTGATCAAGTAGCCTTTAAATATTTATTTCGTAAAACGGAACGTTTTATTTGTTGTGGTAGAAAGTATTTGGTAGAAATTTTAAATTAACGCTGGCAACTCTGTATACTTATCAGGTTATGTGTGATTGTCACTTGTCAAACGTCAATATCGTTTCCGTTTGTTCTTGACCATGAACTAACCTCACTTTTGTTCGTGATATTATCTCCTTGATTATGAAGTGGATCGTATTAGATACAATGAATTTTATATATCCAATGATTATTTACACTTTCTTCTCTTAACGGATGGTGTTGCGAGTTTCGAAATGTTTTTGTTCTTCTATAAAACACAATTAGTTTATGAGACGCACTACTGCAATGTTAACGTTATGACAGCCGGAACCGGACTAGTTGTATCATTATAAACCAACAAATGGCTAAGAGAAATCTTAAGTCTCTGTAAAGTACTTTATTTGTATCAACAATAATTACGTGAATAATTTAAAGCTGAATCACGATACAGGTTGAATTCAATCAATACTATTCCTAAGGTTAATAAAAGTAGGCCACAGAAAGTTAATTAATACCGTAGCCTTAATATAAAGGGACTGATACAAATCATTTTATCTTCTATCCAATTTTGTATATATTATTTTGGCGTAAACCTCGAAATTATTCAATAAGATTCAATTTTGGGTTAATCTGATTACTGAAATTATTGGGGAGATTAAATGAAGGGTTTTTAACATTATATAAACATAACATAAATGTTAGCGTCGACTGCAAACAAGCAAATTCAAAACCGAATCTGGCAAAATTCAATTTCTATTATCACAATAACGCCTAAGGTTTATATAAATTGATGGAACTAAATTAGATCTTGTACATAATAACAAAATACAAATTTCTAAGTATAATTTCAAAATGTAATTAAGTTTTCTTTATTATACATAAAATATTATAAGGGGAACGCCGGGTAATGAGGACATCGGGTAATGGGTGCCATAGTGATTGAGTGGCACCTAGTCTCATTCGCCATAAGCCCTTAGATGCTTCTGTCAATCTCCGAGAGCCTATTGTGCGGGGTACACACGAGTCGATAATGCGATATGTTAAGTTAGGAGGAACTGTTGTATGTTTTTACCTCTGCACTTATAAAAAACTATCTATTGTGAGCGTCAAGGTAGGCATGAAGTTATATTAATATTTGATTACCTTTATATTTATTACATCTCATTTCATGAACTAATACGTCCAATTGGTTATCTTGGCTCTCATTAGCCGCATGTGCGGAGCGGTGGAAGCGACTGACTATTTTCATAAATATTTTTATTTTACCTTAATACATATCTGTAATTCATTGAATCTGTGATTAGTTATAAATATTTAGATGAATAAGTTAGGAGTTTCTTTTGAAAAATGTCAAAGTGTTGAGAAATTTTCTAGTTTTAATTAAAATTTTCCCTTAGTAGGCTCCCATTACCCTGTTCTTTCCTATATAATCAGTTTTTAATCTGTCATTTTAATTAAGTTTCTCGAAAAAAGGTATTTCAAACACTACACTACACACATATACGAATAGAAGAAAGTATACGCTATTACATCCTTTAATATGTTTAATCGAAAACTAAATAACTTCCATAATATAATAATGACATTAAAACCAATGAATCTATTCTGCAACTAAGAATGTATATGCTTAAAACTTTTGATTAGTAATTACAATAGGCAGCGGCTAATAGAAATTAACAATACTGTTAAAATTAAAAGGATTAAATTTAAATAGTTGAAAAAAGGCAGCTTCATGCTATATCCCGTATAGCAGGGTACTCAGAAAGAACCTAATTTCAAAACCCGAATTAGAGAAATTGTGTGTTAAGTGGTGGAACTTAACGCCACGCTTCGTCTTATTAGAGTGAAGAAACGAAAACTGTTAAGTAGTTGAACTTGTTGAATTAACTTCCACTAACGCTTTTCTACTTTTAGCCACTAAAACTATAACATTACCGCACTCTAGGATAACTGTGATATAAGTAAAGTCAGGAAGTCAGAACTTTCTTTTATCCGTTTATTATTATTTTAAAATAAAAATAGACTTGGCATAATTAAGAAAAAAATATACAATATTTATGAACTATATTAACAAGGTTGACGATATGTTATCTATTTTTGTAAAAGACACTTTTTATTTTTTTATTTTTATGTATTCACCACTTTCCATACAATTTATTTGTTATTTTTTAGGTGGTCTATATGTATATAGGTACTCTTTATAGACAATTAAAAGATTTATCTAAATAGTATTTAAGAATTAACGATTATTTATTGTAATTTAGGCTTATTATGTCCATTTCATCATTTCATCATCATCATCATTATTATCAGCTCTTTTTCGTCCACTGCTGGACATAAGCCTCTCCGATTTTATTATTTATAGTACACTATTCTGACACAGAAAATAGTCATGTTTGAATATTTGTTCATAATGTGATATCTTAAAACGCCTTTTGACATTTATTCATTTAATTAATATTCAGTGTATAATTCTAACAAAAATACACCTGTAATAATACTCCAAATCACTTCGCTTTTCTGTCCTCTTTGAATAATTTCGACACAAATCTGCTTAAATAAAATATAGGAACAAGCTTTCAAATTGAACTGAACTCAGAAAAGTTTTGATAAATTTAATCGCCGCCGACAATCCAAACACTGCAGCCCTTATTATTATAAGAGAAAGTTACCTAAGTCCAAATTATTCACGATCAATGTTTGTGTTTCTTAGAAGTTTTATATACTTTTTTTATTATCATGCACCTTTTTTCATTAAGTGAATCACTCCGATCCTGTTCTTTCCACCTATTTTCATTATATTATTATGGCTAATAAGCCATAATAAACACAATATATTTAAGCCCTTTACTATTAAATGTCATGTTTTCTTTGTGACATAACAGTTGAAATATTTTAAAAAAAATACAATATATACTAAAATTTAATTTCACAGTCAATCTATGCATAGTTCCTAACAAAAAGACGAAAAATATTTGGATGACACTACGTGTTAAGGAAACTTTCATGAACTGAACTTACGAAGATTTCACACTATGCAAAGTTTGTACGTTATTCAAAAGTTATACGATTTCTTTAAGTGAAGTTCAGTTCAAGTATTTTGTTTTACTCGTGCATGCATTATCCGTGGAATATTTTCTATCATTTTAGCTTTTCCCATATAGGTTAAAATATAAAAATAAGCTTGGAGAACAGTAATTTAAAAAAGTAGCTTCATGCTTTAATTTCATTACCGGTATGTCAGTCTGGTAATACATTCGATTATATTGCTCATTGACAATACTCAATAAGCAATATATTCAAATTTGGATTAATGACTAAAATAACATAACTAAAATTTCACCAAAAAAAGACGACTGTCTTTAAATAGATAACTAATCTTAAGTAGAAGCCTACCCATGATAACGCAGTCAGGGAGATTTAATTCTCGTAAAACTTTAAGTAAGCCTTACATTCTTATTCAATTCATACAAAAATTATGTTAATATACACTTTTATCGATAACAGTGTATATATATGTATATGTAAAATATAATTTATTACAACGATATATCAAGACTGCAGCAGTCATTAGTTTAAGTGAGGGTAGCCGCAAGGTGCAATTAAGACCTAGGGGAAACTAGGACCCAACCAGAATAACAAGCGTTATATGGAAAATTAGCCAATATATTCCGTAGTAAATATGAAATAATTAATGTTTACTATATATTTAATTTATAACTTTTTTTATGAGCTGTATAAATAAACCTTATATATTATATATCGCTGACAATACATACATACATAGCTTCACGCTGTATCCCCATATATAGCAGGATAGGCAGAGGGAACTTAGTGTTAAGACACTCCGCTCCCCACTTTCCGCCGAATTAAGGCCGATTGCATGTTGAGTGGCGGAACTCAACACCGCACTTTGTCTTGTTACCAAACTCAGAAAATGAAAAGTTCCATTTCCTGGAGTGTGAATCGAACCCACAACCTGTCGCGTTTACAGTGGCACGTTTATGCCTCTACGCCACGGCAGGCGCTAAAAGGCGTTCGCTGACAAAGAAATACAAAATAGATATAAGTATTTATATTTATTGATCCACCAAAACAATTTAACTCCTAAGACATAGTAAGCCACTCAATTTCGGAAAATGGTATTATCGAGATGTATTCAGAGATAAATTCGCACTTGGATGCGAGTGATGTAATCCTCAATATATCTAAGGATTTTCAGTAGGGATAATCTTATACGTTCATTTTGTAAAAGTAAAATAAAACTTGAAATGTGTTACCAATGCGGACGCATCATGTCGGGCATACTCTTTTCAATTTAAAATAAACTTAAATGGAACTTTTTAGATACTGCCATCGAAAATATGTAAATCTCTAAGAATAAATTATTTTCCGAGTTTTTAAATAGACAAACTAAATTAAACATATGATTTTATGATTGATTGACGTCATCTTACGCCATATTTCTGGAAAGTGTTTTGTTAAGCAAATCGTTGTAAAATGTAGTAAACCACCACCCATTCAATTTCAAAGAATATTTATAACTAGTGTCCTCGTTGACGCGTTAACAACGCCTCCTAACAAGGTATGTAAATGTCACTTTATATAAACATGTATGGCAAAGATAGTTGCCATGATAGTGGGTGTAACATTTATTTTATTAATTTTATATATATTTTTATGTATTATTTTAAAGAGATACTATCATTCTGCACTCTTTCGCTACACAACGCTGTTGAATAATAAAAGCTGAAATTCTCTTAAATTTATATGATAAAATACTAATGCTGAGGCAAAGAGACATTCTCCGGGTATATGGCACTATAAATAGGTTACTCCAAGCCATTTGAGTACACAGTCAGTGCCGTAAACTGAGAGCGTAAAATCGTAAAATTTAATAGTGTACACATAAACGTGTTGTAATGGAAGGTAGGCTTTATAAAGTCAACCTGCCCCTGTATTTAACCTACGATAGTTGGGATTCCTCTTGATGTCTATACGTGAACCTTCATACAACGGTTTAATTTCATTGACAAGAATTTCAGTACCTCCACCCGTAAACATTTACAACATGAACTAAAAATGTAACGCCGAGTAAATGTAAATGGGGCATACTAACCTTACAAATGAAGGGTTTGAAAGCCTCTTAAAGTTTATAACTCGATAAATTTTAAATAGTAATTAACCGGCGGGTGGCCGACATTTAAATATTATGTCGGTTACTTGCTAAAAAATTAAGTAATAATTGTAAAAATATAATACATATATTTTTAAATTTATTAAGTGGACTAACTAGTTATATATTATATTCTTTAATTTATTATTATTATGCAATTGAGACAACCTTCTTTCATCATATCTATTTCATTCCAATATTGCATTGAGCTAAATCCACAATTAATTTAAAAAAAATTGACATAAAATACCATTGCATTTAATTTCATATAATACAAAATCTTGATATTTCTCTTGTGAAAAACAGGGAAACTATAAACGAAAAAGACGATATTGCGGTTACGTTGTTAACCTGTGAATCGCTTACGGTAAAATGGAGTTACATATAAAAATACTTACATCCAAGTTTTGACGAAAATAATTATACCACCAAGTTAAATTATATTTCTCACAAAATTAGAAGGAAGTGGATAATGTAATCATTTTCTTCCCACTTCATAAAATAACAAAACTTAGTATTATAATAAATCGTACAATCAAATCAAGTGTCGATACATTGATAAAAATCTTCTTTTCTTTCTTCTTTGATAAAATTCATTTATTTAATTAATTGTTTTTCTTCTTTGATAAAATTCTTAAATATTAAAATATTGATAGAGAATAAAAATCACTTGTGGTAAGTAAAAATACACAAAAAATATTGCGAAATTGACATTTTTTTGGCAAGTCAAGCGTGAATACAGCAAGAAGTAAAACACTTTAGCGTAAAAGTAATTTCCATAATATAAAGAATTCGATACCAACCGCGCGTGTCCTTTGTTAGGTATAAAATATATTCGCACACGTAAGAAAAATCAGTAAAAAAGATCAGACAAAGGCCCGATGCTGTTATTGTTATTTTACTTTTACGACAAAGTGGATGTATCGTTTGATCGTATTTTTTGATCTCTCCCATAAAAATAATATTACTATTGAAATGTCAGATTTTTTATTAAACAAAAAGTCAGTTGAATAATATTATTTTTAAATTTGTGATTAAATTACAAATTTTTATTCTTAGGTTTGTAAAGAAAACTCGGATAACAGCAATTAAAGAAGTAGAAGGGTAAAGGAGCAATTTACTTTATTTTTATTAATCAACCTTAGAACATTTAATAATATATTTTTTGCTTTTATTTCAAAGTAAATTTTAAAAAACAAACTCCTTATATTTAAAGGCGTTTTTTTAGCGGAACCCAATACCACATCTATCTAAGAGTTTAAGTTAGACTTAAGAAACATCTACATTATAAATTTAAATATCCCCAAATAAAACTAGAACTCACAACCTCCGTAATCAATTAGATTTGTCTCTACTACGCCATAATGACATAACAAAAGTGAAATGATAATAATTATAATTTAAAAAGTATTAACACAGTGTATATAAAATAAGTGACTGTTGAACACTTATTAAGACTAGACTATGACACGTATCGGTAACGGTTGGCCGACTAGGGAAGTAACTTTAATTGGATCTTGACTTCGTCTTGCCACTGGGGGCCATACAAACTTGGGCGGTCTCATCTAACTATATTAAAAACTTGATGGATGTCTCTGATATTACTTGCCTCACTAGCCTTGTGTAACATTGCCTTCCCACGCCTACGTTACAACTAACTATGATTAGCAGTTACTGTAAAATATATATTTAAAAACAATCTCTTTACAAACTTCATTTTTTCTAAGAAACATGAATACTCTTCGACATAATAAAGTTAATGCGTATGTCTAAATATATTATCAAGGTTACCTCTATTATAATTTATAATTAAAAGAAGATGCTGACTTTCAAACCACATCAAAATTAGTGCTACAACAGTAGCTACGATATCATACACAAACATACGTACCGCGCGTGACTTAGAAACGTTCAACTTATAGAGGACACAAGGCCGGGTATGTTCGTACCAGAGTGGGGAAATGAAAATAAATTCAATATAATCATTCTCCTGAGAATCAAAATACCTGAAATACATTAATTAACATAAAAACAAAATATTTTTTCAAAGTGCCTTACAAAATAGGTATATTTTTTAAAAATATTTGGAACATCTTTTAAAAGAAAGAACTGAAGGAACTTACAGATTTATAAAAACAATCTTCCAAGAACGGAAATTTAAATAAACAATCATTAGATAGGTTTTATAATAGCAGGAAAAATAGCCATGAATTTATTTTGTACAAAGCAATTTTGTAGAGTACCGTCATTGATTCCTAAAATATTTAAAAGGGACATGATGGGCTGGACGCTCTACCATGAACATTTTATACAAAATAGCTTAATAAGTTTTAGCAGAAATATTATCTTAGTGTCAAAACACTCAGTCTCTACTTTCCACCTAATTTTAAAACATTTCAACTTAAGTGGACGACACTGAAAAGTAAATTTCTTTAATTTTTAAGTACAGGAGCAGACTCTCTTCTAATTAAACAATGATCTGTACAATTAATAAATTAAGTACATACGAGAATGTTAGTTTAGAACTTCCATGTGCTTTGTATCTCGACGATCGATATCCAAGTTTGAACATAACAAGAAGTGTGTTACAAATACGGATGTATTACTTGTTTTTACAATGATATAATAAAAGTTATAAATACTTGAAATATGTCTAGTTCACATATTTAAAGTCTACATATAACACTTATTTATTATTACAGCAAGAGTAAATTTCAAATCAACTTCTAAGATTTTATAAGCATGCAAGCAAGTATATATTTTTTATTTTATCATAAATAAATATCTTTGCCTAGTAATATATTTATTCTATTAAAATACACTTATTATTCTGTTACATACTCGAAGAATATGTTCATAGCTATTTCTATTGCTTATCTTTCCAAAATCCTTTGTTTTCAAAGAAAATGTCAGTATAATAGTGTTCTACTTTCATTCTAAATTCATCAAAAATATTTAAATAATAACTACAGAGTATTTATGAATATTAGTCGTGAAAATGTGTCTCTATGAATACAAGTAGTTTATCGTGCCTAAATATGGCCTTAACTAGCACTGCAAACAATATTTTTACTTTTTTTTTTCTGAAACCGGTACTTTATAATTTTTTTTTTTGTAAATTAGCAATTACCACATATATAAGCTTAATGTGTATATAATTATGTAAAAGTCCAAATTTATAATTTATTGTAAAACTTGAAAATTAAACTTCAATAATGACAATATTAATTCATCAGGAAATTTTAATTTTCCTGTTTTAAAACAAATACTCTTTTGTAGCAACATTTTCGTTCAACCAATTTCCCTGAAAATGATTATCGAGATGTATTCAAAAAGTAAATTGACTCTTCAATATAGCTGATGTAATCCCCGATCTACTCCGGGACTTCTAAAATGGATGATGGATATTCGACGTGCATGAGAATACAGAAGAGTGAAAATTTTACGGTTTTTTTTGTTTTTTATTGAAATGGTGTCTGTATGTGTAAAAGTACTGATTTCTCTTTTATTTATTTTATATATATAGGGATTTATGTAAAGAATTTTTTTAGTCACTTGTATATTTTATTGCTATTTAAGTAAAACTTTGGGCAAGGTTACAGGTTAGATAAAAAAGCGATGTTGGATTTCACTAGTTAAAACGACTTTTAAAATGGAAATTAAGTTAAAAACGAAATGAACCAATACAACACATATAGTTCACTGATTTGCAGAAGCCTTGAGCTATTCCTAGAATTCCTTAATTTTCCTTTAACATGGAAAAAACCCGCTACTATCAGTTATATTATCAAAATATTGTCATAGCATTAAAACGATAATATTTCATTCAAAATTTTAATTAATACATTTTTAAAAGTATCACGTAGTACCGTAACTTATTATACAGAAGATAAACAAAGCTGAAGTAGTTCGTACGTAATAAACAAGAGTAAGGGCGTCTCATTATACCCGCCACCTCGTCAATAAGGAACGTGACTTCATAAACGAAACATGACAAGAGGCACGAAAATATTGCCAACGTACAGTCACATAATAACACTATAAAGATAAATGTCACAGCATTCTAGGTTCATATATATATGAATGGAACGAATATGATTATGCTCAATAAAATATTTTTTATAGAGAATCTTTAAAGAATATATTAAATAATTGTCATATAAATATTTATGATACGTAGAAAATTATTTACCGAAATAAATCTAGAAAAACATCATAAGAAGGATAGCATTAAATCATAAACGTTCATAAACTTGAAATGATAAAGTAAGGAAGACATAAGTAAACATTTTTATAACAACCGTAATAAGTAATTAATAGAAAATATTTAAACGTAACAAATGTCTAAGAGAACTTGAACATTAGTATAAATAATAATAATACTGATAGTAGTACTAATTGCCTATAAATTATTATCAACGAAATATTTACTAAGTAAATTTTTAACCATCGGTTAACCATTATTCCGTATCAAGCACACCTGTATTACAGAAACTATGCCAATTACAATTTCGACATATATAATAAGAAATTTGTACAGTTTCGTGAATATTACATACATACTAGCTGTAATACTTGTGCGATGTCAGTACAACTCATTATTAAAACGGCTCTGCGGCTGTACCTGAATTTTAATATGAG
This sequence comes from Philaethria dido, assembly GCA_033558755.1. Taxonomy (NCBI): domain Eukaryota; kingdom Metazoa; phylum Arthropoda; class Insecta; order Lepidoptera; family Nymphalidae; genus Philaethria; species Philaethria dido. The sequence goes on from JAKGSA010000405.1 coordinate 96,126, forward strand.
AGGAGACGTAGCGTTAAGACGCCCGTCCACATGAAAGCTGCACACATAGCGAAGTATTTATTAATTTTGTATGTAGCACATTTTAACTGATATAACCCGTATTATTTGGTTATAAAAATACAAGATGTATTAACCTAATGCGAAATATGATCTTTAGAATTTTTTTTTATCTTATATCTAATCAATCTAATCACCATGGACTCCAGGAAAACTAGAATTGAATAAAATTTTGTAGTGTTGATGCTGGTTGGTATAATGAAAATGTCTTCTCACGTCCATATATTTTAACACCACTTTAATAAACAAACAATTGTACAATAACACAGAACGAAACACACGAGCACTATAAAGTACAATAATACACCACAAACATATAAACTATAACTAACGGATATTTTAAAGACGACAAGAACAGAATAGAGAAGCACAATCGAGAGGCCAGTAACTACTGGTGTTATGTTACATATAACAATGTCGGTAGATTAAGAAAATGTTACTACGTAGCCGCCTGCCGGTCTCATCCACATTCGTCGTTCTTATTTATACAAATTAAATATTAATATATAAGTTATAATATATTAAATAAATTATGATTATAAATAATAGTTCCTTAAATTTGATTCTGATTTAAACTTTCCCAAGCTTGCGAAAAAGATGATAGAGACTTTCCCAGTCCAAGTCCCATTTTCAAAGCTGCCTTAAATGTACTAAATAAATTAATATTTTTTTGAACGCTATACCATAGTTTCTTAACTAAGACTGTTGCTAAATTTGATTCGTTTTACTTCTTAAATAGTAAAAAATATTGTAAACTTTAAATTTTTTATAGCTATTGATTATAAATATATTTTTTATGCGCTCTTGCTATGGACTAACATCCTGTAACCCTTTCCGGGCTATCAGAGCACCCGACCTGATAAATGGTGCTCGTTTAACACCTTTACACGACAGACAGTAGAGATTATGTCGCTTTGGAAAATTAAAACACAATCTCCTTTATTTGCTTCTTTTAAACAAAAAAGCCCTTTAAATTAAAATTTAACGCTTACTTAAAAACAAAATAAAATTTTATGTATCAACTTAACGTGTCTTCTAATAGTTTTTAAGGATTTTTTTTAGCTTCACGCTGTATGGCGTATATAGCAGGGTAGGCAGAGGGAACCTAAGAACCTAGTGTCAAGACACTCCGTTCACCACTTTCCGCCGAATTGCGGAACTCTACGCCGCGCTTTGCCTAGTTACCAAACCCAGGAAATGAAACATTTCCTGGAGTGTGAATCGAACCCACAACCTGTCGCGTTTACAGTCGCACGCTTGTGCCTCTGCGCCACGACAAACATTAAATATATATTTATTGTTTTTTAATATTAAAATAGTAATATATCATTGTTTAATATGTAATGAAATGTGAATTGCTTATTAATTATTAGGGATTCTATTTAAGCAGAAAGCACGCTCGTGACTCTGCGCCACGGCAGGCATGTAAAGAATTTTATTTAAAATTATTGTATCATTCAGCATTTAATTTGTACTCGTAAACGAAAAGGTTCTATGTTAAAAATTTTGATCAAAAGACGTACGAAAAAGTTTCAATACAGTTTGAAGATGTCACGAAAAATTTAGAAAGTTTTTACTTTGAGCAAACGCTTAACTTGAGTTACAAAACTGGAACCAGGATAAACTCAATTTCTTTGGTACATTTAGTCCTACTTATATAAAATAATATTATAATTTCTCCTTAGAGTAAAAAGTTAGTTTCCCAAGAGGTTCGAGCGTTTTAGGCTTAATTAATCATAGCCCTTGTCGAACTGTATATATATGCTTTTATATGGATAGTAGCAACATCTTTTTTTGATTTATTGATAAAGGATGCCAAACGAGCAGAAGGTCCACCTGATGGCACGTGGTCACTTTCGGACCCCATGGACATCTACAAAACCAGAAGAGTTGTAGATGCGGTGTTGGCCAAGAGTACGATACCTATAGATAGTTAGGAGAACGAAGGAAACAATGTAGTGGCCACAATATTCCGCTATCACTACTACAATCTGGGAAAAGGATGGGTGGAAAAAGGAAAAACCTGGCTTATTGAACTGGATGACATTATTAGGTGTTTGGCAATACGTCTTTGTCATGATAGTGGTAGCGAGCCAGTCGGTGGACGAGCCTCCTACCACCCAATTACTGGGATACCCGATTCTTACGGGAGGCTACTCAGCAGCAGGGGGTCTTATATTCTAGCCTCTCACACGGATAGAAATCTTTGCATAGATTTTTATCGCATCGCCGTCGTATTGCATGTCTAGCTTCATATAGTCATGCTGGATTCCAATACCAGAAAAATAAATCTAGATTAAGCATTATATTACACAGACCACATTCGCAGCAGTAGATACGCGAAGACAAATATAGCTTCCGTGATGAAAAAGATATAAGTTTTGTTTAACGAATAAGTTTGTTTTTTCCGACATGTAAACCGCAATGGACCTCGAAATTGACAATGGCGTGTTTCTAGTGGCATGTCCAGAATTTCTCTACTTAAAAATAAAAGAAAAGAAGAATTTAACTTCTAAAGTTTATTCGATAGGAAGTCACCTATACGCCAGAACAAACTTTAATTGTGACTTGACTTGAGACCGGTCGCGTAGATTCTGGAGTTCCAAGTCTTATACAAGACTTTTATAAACTGTATAAAACTCGATTTAGATTTCTTTAAGATTGCCTATTTGAGTTATCGCTTGCATAAAAACAGCTTTTTTTTATAAAAGTAATAAATAAAATTACTTCAAAGTAATAAATTTAAGAGTATCTTATGAGCAGATAAAATATGAATAAAGATACATTTTTTTTAACAATAAAAGCGCCTATCAATAATATTAAAATAATATTGATTACAAAAAAATAATTTAATAACAATGTCTACCCAAAAACATAACGAAAATTAAAAATCCTATGATGTGATTTTTTTTTATAACCTTACCATCGTCCAGATTAGGCAGAGAAAAAAACTTTATTTTAGTGTACTGCATATATTTTTTTTTTATTTTCTTTCGTATCGGCCCTTGTGCGATACGTACAGTCCTTAAGTTTTAACCATTTAAATGTAAGAATAGAATACTATTGGCTATGCCAACGAAGGTACTCTTGCCATTATTCCTTTAATCCATTTATAATATAAAGTTAATATATTAACTTTAAGAAATTAAATTTTACTTTCTAATATCCCGACTCTTATATAATAATGTAATCATAATTAAATATTCCTATAACGCAACGATACTATAGCGTCTGGAAAGTTTAAGCGTACACTTTGATTAAACATTACATGATCCAAATTTTCCTCTCAAGTTAACGATTATGACACCTTGTGAATGAAATTAAGTTCAAATTACTAATGCTTAAATTTGAAGTTCGCTAATTATATTGAACTGTTTGAAAACTTTATTAAATATATAAATTGTAAATAATATTAATTATAGTATTTTAGTTATTTGTTATATAAATATAAAAAATGTATAATATGGCTGTTTTAAACTTATGCTATAGAGCATCTATAGTGTAGTAGTAGGTAAAAGCTATAAAATACTTATGGTAATCAAAATCTGTTCAACTTTGCGAATATTTGTATTATTTCGAATGAGCTTTTTCTCTTTATGATTATCGTATATTTGGCAAAAGAAATATTAACAATGATGGTGGCGTTTTTATAACAGATTTGTTGAAAGAGAACGGAGTGTCTTCACACTAGGTTCTCAGATTCTGCTATATGCAGGATACAGCGTGAAGTTATAAAAAAAAATAATGGTGGCGTTGCACGCCCCATGAAAATAAACTCGTGTTTCTCTCTTTTCACTCCACTTTTTCTGTTGTTATCATTATAAAACAGTTTTATAAACATTATTTCCCTAAACAAAATTAAAAAGAATTCCGTTATTTAATCTTACACTTACTAAAAGAAGAATACGTACCTAATATAACAAGGGCAGCAGAGAAGTCAAGTTAATTATGTATTTTACCTTTAACAAATTGGTTGTATCATATTTAATGCTTTCACTTGACAGTTATTATTAATACATTATAATATATTAAAACTTAATAATAAATAACATAAAAACAATTTAGAGTATTTAAATTATCTTTCCAAATAATCTTGTTAATGTTTATTCAACTATAACTTCTTGGACTCACTTAGATAATAATAATAAATACTTTGAAGCAAAGGAATAATTTCTTTTGAGATTACTTTAGATAGTATTTAAGAAAATGTTTTCATTACAATTTGTGGCAAAATACGCAGAGTGGTTACTTTGTATCCGAGCAATTTAGTAGAGTACGGCCATTGATTACTAAGAATTCAAAGCAAAGCGACATACAATAGACCCGTCCGGAGCTCGCGCAGAATTTACTTTTTTATAGTTGGTGTTGCGAAAAATAATATTGTGACATGCTAATTAATAACATGTAGTGACATATCAGTGGCGAGGGGTGAAAATTTTAGTGAGGCAAGCCGGTAAAATAACGAAATATATACATATTTAGGGAAGCCGATGTATATTTAGGGAAGCCGGTTTATATATTTAGGGAAACCATATTTTACTGGCGAGATTTTTTTATTTAACTTTGAAAAGTTAGGCAAGCCTGTGGGAATCGAGTTGTATGGACGCCTCGCCACTGTGATATATCTCAAACAAACATTTAAATAATAATATAATAAAAAATATAGGCCCCAAACATAGCAAGTAGGCTATTCTGTTACATGTTTTTTTCAATTATCGCTTCATCCCGCATACCAAGGTATGCAGGAAAACGAAGCGAAATGTCTTTATATTATAGAGACACTTCGCTCTGCGCCTAAATTTAAGATATTACGTGATGGGTGACGGAACTCAACGCCGTTTTTTATCGCAGGTAAAATAAGTAATTTAAATATAATTCATTCTATCCGAGTGGAAACTAAGCATTCAACCATTGCGTCAATAGTCAGACGCCACCCCGCTGCGCCATGATGGTATGTGGTATATCGCCTTAAATGTATTTATTGTTTTTTAATATATTATTGATTAATATGTAATGAAGTATGAATTGCTTATTAATTATTAAGGATTCTATTTAGCAGAAAGCATCATTCGTTACTATCTCTGCGAACATTTTGCTAGTAAAGTGTATGCTAATAAAAAGTAGTAAGTTAGATAAAATTAATTGCGTTCCAGGTCATGTTTTATGTTTAAAAAATATACCTATCTATTATATTCTTATAAACCATATCCTCATGGAGTATTTTAAATACCACGACTATCGTCAGTTAATTATTATTGTAAGCGTCTAATGATAAAATCTTTAGTTTTATAAAAATGTTGCAACAAATGTAGTGAGTAAAACTTGCCTAGCCATTAAAAATTTTTTCGATCCAGTCGCATAGAACAGACAGATTAATTTAATAATAGCCTGTACCACATCCAAGAATCGAATGTCAAAATACATATAATATTTACAGAATTGATATTTACCAAATTCTATACTAGTGTTTATATTTTATAAAACTTTTTTTTATAAATTACCGAGACTATATCATAAGTTGAAAAGAACCTATACCCTAAGTTATTTTTTTTTAATATCTATCTATTTTTCTGGTACATAAAAAAAATGCAAATACATATTTAAAATTTAAATTTTAATTGTTCAGAATATCGCTTACTGATCCTGAATAATTAGATTTGACGGTTTAACTTAAATATGGGACAAGAGGCTTTAAAATAAAGCCCGAGATAGAAGAGTTTTGTTAAGTTTAATCGCTACCGGCAAGCCAGGATTGAGAACTTCTGTATAACTGAAAGTTACCTGCTCGACTCGTAATTGTTAATATTCAGAGACGTTTATTATGCATATTCAAAGTAATAACTTCTATTAAGCTTATTTAAATTTCAAATCGCTGTTATAACCGGTTAATAATTCGAATAATAATGTATTAAGAAAGGTATGATTATTTATATGAATGTATTTCAAATTCTTGAGGATGAAATTCTTTTAGGATTTAACGTATAGCGATACGTTAAATGTCTATAATCCAATGAATAGTACAAATTATAAATATCAACCACATTTTTTTTAAATATTGGAATTTATTAAAACACTTTGTTCATTGAACAATACTGTCAAAATTATTAATATATATTGTACTTACCTAAAGTTTCGTAATAAAATTAAACACATAAACACGTGGATAACTTTTTTGTATAATATTTCGTTAAGATAAGAGAGTTCATAATAATGTGACTCTCCCTTCTACATACTCACACATAGTTGAGTTTTGAAGACATTTGATTAAACGCTACCACCACATCTAAAGTACGGAAAATGTGCTAAGCCATAGTGATGTGTAGTATTTTTGTTACAATAATCCCATTTATTGTTCTTCCTTATTCCCAAAAACGTAATATATCGTGATATCGAAAATCCCTCAATATGATGAGTAATGTTGTTTCTGACGGCCTCTAGTCCTACACTAAGGCTTTTATTACATTAGAACAAGTTGTCGCCCGCAACTGTGTTAATGTACGCTATCTATTCTAACTTTTAAAGGTTGAACCGTAAAACATAATACAATACCGTTTCAATTAAAAAGAGAAGCACTAATCTAAATGTATAATTATGACGGAAGAAATAAAGAAAAGAGAAGAAGAAGTGACTACATCCTCTTATCTCCTATTTTATATGTATAATATAAAAATATGTGCTGGGAATATCTCAAGAACAGCGGTTTAATTTTAGTTCCGAGATGCAATGTCTATGATTGTTGTATAGTTGTTATATGACAACGGTCATACAGTCTACGCAAACGAAGTTGCGAGCAACTATTGCTTAAAAAAGTTTTTAGGATCTTAAAAATATTTAAATTAATGAATTGTGATTAACGAAATCTTCCAAATAATTACCTATTTATGTTTTTTTTTAATAAGAAACTGTTCTATTATAATCACACTGTACCTTTACGAAACTCTTATGAATTTTGTTGCCATAACATATTATTAAAAAATCATGATAATAACATTTAAATACTATTTAAAGTAAATCTTATTTTTAATGAATCATGTTCTTGTCTACCTTTTACAAATTTAATAAATACGTACAATAACATATATAACATTCATAAAGAGGCATAATATTTAGCAAGTCACGTTTCACCCTGACGAGGGATGATAATAAGACGCCCTCAGGTTGTTTACAAATCCAAAGCGACACATTGTTATATGTATAATAGAACAGGACACAGGACTGTTTAATTGAAAATATTGTAAATATATAATGAAATAAATTATCTTTTCTTAATATTTTATATTGTTTTTTGAGATTCACGCTGTATCCCGCACATATCAGGGGAGACAGAAGGAACCTGAGAACCTAGTGTTAAGACACTCCGCTCTCTTAGGACTTGCGTTCCCCACTTTCTGCCAAATTGAAGCATGATGAGTACCACTACTTAACGCAGAACTTTGCCTTTTTACCAGATTGAGGAAAATGAAAATATTAAATATTAATTATTACAAATATTTAATATTTTCCTTTCCCAGAGTGAGAATCGAACCCAGAACCAATCGCGATTACAGTTGCAGGCTTGTACTTCTGCGCCACGACAAGCCTCTGGTATTCTTACTTATAACAATTTTTTTCAGTTCATTACGCATAGATACTTTACTGATATCGGACATTTAGCGTTGGATGGAACCTTTTCGATAAAAAACAAACTTTTGATTAAAAGAAACAAACAGATTTTAAAATTCCAACTAGCATCGATTATTGTTAGACTCATTCAAATACACGACAATAGCAGTTTCAACAGTTACACGTTTTTCCCTAGCAGAGAAGGGAAGCCAGAGAAAGCCTTATTACGACAGTCCTTTCTCCACTTTGCACCTGACATCGAAAAAAATCGTGTTGACTTGCGGAACTGAGCGCCGCTCTTGTTCCACCAGTTCCAGATTAAAGGAAAGCAAAATTTACTTCTAATCCCCGAATGGGAATCGAACACGCAACTGCCCTACTACGCCACGTTGGCCTCACTACAACGGCGATATTTTATACATAACAAATTTCGGTAAATGTATTTACGTTTGAGGTGATTTTAACTTTTAAACTAAGTTATGACGAAAGTTGCAGAGTTCATTCAAGTCTGGCAAAGTGACAAGATAAGATCATGCGAAAGTTAGTTTAGAGTAATTACTTATTCAGGGGAAGTCATGACATCTTAATTTCATACACAAGGAAAATGAAAACCACCTAAATATTAAGAAGGCTTTGTTTTTTTAATTGTTAATTTGATTTCACGAACACAACAATTAAGTGCCTTAGGCGAATCTCCATTTTATAATTATCTAAAAAGAGACCGTATAATCGAAAATCACATTACCATAAACGTGGCGGAGAGGCACAAGCGTGTGACTGTAAACGTGACAGGTTGTGGTTTCGATTCCTACTCCAGTAAATTAAAATATTAAATTATATTTAGTAATTTCATTTTCTCGCTCTGGTAACAAGGCAAAGCGCGGCGTTGAATTTCGCCACTCAGCACACAATGCCTCAAAAATTCGGCGGTAAGTTGCAAACGGAAGTACTATGATAAAAAAGAACGGAGTGTCTTTACACTAGGTATTCTCTGGTTCTTTCTGCCTATCCTGCTACGTGTGGGATACAGCGTGAAGTTAAAAAAAACATTACTATAAAAACTGAGACGCCGGTAATAAGATATGTATAAAATATTTTGTGAGTATAATAAAAATTTGTATTCTTATTTACCTACAAAAACATCGTCCTTAGCATTGAAAGCTAATGCCGACACCTTCCCTCTCGAATAACGAAAGATTAAAGGAAAATACGACATTAATCCTCTTTGTCTAAGCTTGCTATCAAGCTTAGGTAACGTTTTTACCTGATCTTTGAACAACAGTGATTGTAATCACAATATTGTCGCTATATGTTACAATATCTTATATATATTAGTAAATTATTACATAGTTAATATAAGTCACTAGGTATGTGAATTTCGTATAAAAGTTGACCTTTCTTAGCAGGATTTGCGTACTTCCTGTGTATACTCAAAGGGCTCTAGCCCATTATGTTATTTTACGTCTTAAAACACCAAATTTATATTATAGGACGTACAGTTTTAAATAGAAAATTGCATTATCTCAAAATCGTAAGAATAAGTAAAAGTGATAAATATTGAAAATATTATAAACTTTATTACACAAATAAGATCCTAATAACAAACATTTCGGGCGTTTAAAGAGAGCTACAATTTCATAACTTTTTTACCTTTTATACCTAATAGCATCAATTATGAAGTACTCTTGCTACGTTTAGTAACACTTGTGTGATCTAGTTCAGTACAACGCTTTTATTCTCTTAAGAATATTACGTCACCATAAGAAAACGACTGGACGTGTTTGCTCGCCATTTTAAATTGACGGAATGAATTTTATTTTTTTTATAGTGAACTTTTCACAACCGGATAGATAAAAGACTATATCTAAGAGCTTAAAAATAAAAAATAAATGTAGTACGCCCGCACCGCTCGGTAAAAATGGAAAATATGTAACAAATTAGATTATTATTATTAAATTATCCAATTAATATACAGTCCTAAGTAAAATTTATTGTGTTTCATATTGTGAAATAAATATAATATATGGAGGCTCAGTGAACTAAAACTCGCGTACGAAAGTTATATGCCCGACAAATACTAATTTATCTCTCTAATATTCGGTATATAAATTAGCCTAAATATATATTGTTCTAAACATCCTCATAAATAAGCATTTGTGTCCATATTTTAACAACAAATTCTGCATAAATTTTATTTAGGACCCATGATTCGCATTACAGCCGTACCGCAGACTAATTTATAGAAACAACGATGATGCCGGAGCAAATTTTCCGCTCAAAGAAATGTAGACAAGGTATTATATGGACGATAAATTTTAAGCAACTCGGTTTTGTTGAGTTCATAAATTAAAGTCTGGTTTGCAATTTAGCAGACTAGAACTAAATTGAATTCTTAACTGCAATTTGTTTGTCACAAATATCTAGTAAGATAGTGTTGTTTTCAGAGTATTAAAAATTAAATATTCAGCTAGGTATATATTTGTGTAAGAATTTCCAAAATATTCACTGTAATTAAATTGAATAAACTATTAGACGTACCGTGCGTATTAAATCAAGTTATATTTTTATCAAACTCTAATTTTACAATGAACACATTTTGCGAAGAATGCGCTATTTAATTTAGGTATATTAAGTAAATGTAATTATGCAAAATTTTGTACTAAAAATAAGAACTAGAATATATTTTTGGCGGGAACATACAGTTCCTGTGGAATTAATTGTTTCTTGACAAAATATTTACGTATATTTTTTATATTTAATTCAATTACAATTGTTATGAATAGTTTTGTATAAATGGATAATTTATATAGCGACAATTACGGTTTGATTGCGATAAGTGACAAGCGAGATTCCAAAGCTTTATTTACAAATTTTTAAATATTTTCAATTCAATAATTGTCAAACTTACAATTTTTTGTCTATTTTATAATGTGCGATATATTTATAGACACAAAAAAATATTTTGAGTACTTTAAAATAACAAAATATCCATTTTATTTTTCGAATAATTTAGGTACAATACCAATTACAGCATTAAAGCGCACGGTGAATTTCACCTATTCGTTTCACCTATAGCAATGATTTGCACAATCAAGCACTTGAAAAGTACTGATTTCCGAATTTCGAGTGATATGCGCTTTGTATACCAATATTGTAACAAAAACTAACAGAATTGGTTTATTGTTGACTTAAAAACTAATGTACGTTAGAATTACGCATTAACATATTGTAACACTGTATTGTGGGCCACTAAGTCGCAATATGCGCAGTAAGTGGAATACTACCTTATATTCGTTGAACTAAATAGTTTGAAAAATCTTTATATTTATTACTTAGTCATAGTTTATTAAAATTATGAATTACATTAAAGTAACTAGTACGTTATGTAGGTACATTTAATATAATATATAATATTTTCTCTATACAGAATAGAAATAGTTATTCAATAATTTTAGTCTGCCTGAATATTGAAATGTCAACGTCAAAATTCTGTCAAAAGTCAAAAAACTGCCATGCTTTTGCAATTGTTGAAATAATATTTTTGTTAATTTCGTACCTAGTAAAATATATAATCTTATGTTTTTGTAACATTTGTATATGTAAAAATATGAAGATTTCTGAGGTACATTTTTAATGTGTCTTTATGGTATTAGGTTGCTGTCTACATGTCTGCTTTATTAATATAAAATAATTTTACTTATAATCTTTCAGCTCCCCGGTGACGAAGAATCAGGCTTGACATGCCGCACATATGTCTTTCAAGATGAAAGTCACACATTAGGAAACGCTTTGAAGTGTATAATAAATAGATAGTAAGTCACATTTTAAATATATTCAACAATATCTTAATTAATACTTAAATGTTGTAAACTTGCTAAAACCAAATGGTATTATTAAATTAAATCTTTTAAACTCTTTTTCAGTGAAGATGTTCAATTTTGTGGCTACACAGTACCACATCCAGCTGAATCTAAAATGCACTTCAGAATACAGACTCTTGAAACACCTGCTTTAGATGTACTAAAACAAGGCCTTAAGGACTTACAAAAAGTGTGTGACCATACAATAGACTTGTTTGAAAAAGAAGTAAAGGATTATAGCAAAAGTTAATTCCAATATCTAAATAGGAAATGATTTATAAGTTATGCATTTAAAAAGAAATGTTTATTGCAACAACAGTTCTGCTGCGCTATACAGTTTTGAAAATAAAACTTCTTTAGCTCCACTGTGATTTCAAATTTTATGACATGATTTTTGGTCATTTAATTTGAACACTAAAAAAAAGATAATCACATGGATCTATAGAATTTTGTCTACAATAGTATATACAATATAACTATATTATGTAATAAAATAGGAAATACCAGTTTCTTGCTACTCATAATATACTTAGAATTGATTTTTCATTAATAATATGGTTTATTGATGACTTGAAACTAATGTATGTTCCAATTATGCATTATGAATATTCTTAAAAAATCTAAATTTGTTTACAATAAATAAATATAGATTAAAAAATAAACCCTACAACTTTCCTGCTCCTAATATTTTTAAATAATATGTAAATTACACAAATATTTTGAAACTTTAAATTCCTATTGTTTGTAATTGTTATCCTTTATACCAATATATTAATACATATAATATCATTTTGTCTAATGAATTGGCATTATGACCAATGCATTCTTATTTAAAATTAAATTAAATGATAGATCAAGTATCTTGAGTAAATAATTTCTATACCCACATTATTTCTAAATGTCCAATGAATAAATTCATTTTACAAAGAAAATAATTTTCATGACTTCCATAATTCAGTACATTTAAGCTATGTTAACAAGTTCTCCAATCCAAAAACTTCCAAAAGCTTAGTATTGTTGAACATCAGTTAATTTATAAAATAAATTATTTTTAAATATTAAAATAGTAAAGCAGAAGCTGCACATGTACCACAAGTGATTATTAAATTTTATGTATTGAAATGCAAAATAAGACTTACATTAGAATTTTAATAAATTTAGTTTTAGATTTAAAGTATTATTTAAAAATAAAGGAAAATGTCCTAAGAAAATAAAAATTCAGATGTCAAAAACATTTATTCATTGTTACATTTAGACTTTGAATTCGGAGTATGGTGACTTGGTCAATGGAATGTCCCTCCATAAGTCTGGTGTAAGGTATGCATAGGTTTTGGCAATGGCAGCATAAGTTGCCTTTGCAAAGTTTCCTAGGGTTCCAGTGGAGCCTCTGGCTGAAGTATAGCAATCTTGAACTCCAGCCATCTGAAGAAGCTTCTTAGGAACTGGAGCTGACACAATACCAGTACCTCTGGGGGCTGGGATCAAGCGCACAGTTACCGAACCACACTTGCCAGTGACCTGAAATAGGAAGATTACTGATTCAGTATTTGTTTTATCTTATACAATGCTTTTTTTTCCTAATTTTAAATCAGACGCAACAGGGCTTCATTGGACTTGCCTCAAGAGGATACCACGAATGAAATGTTAGTTAATTTTCATCATTTTAAAAATAAAAAAATTATTAAGTACTTATTTTATATATATACAAACTATTTACCTTGCATGGTACAGTATGAGGCTTGCCAATCTTGTTACCCCAGTAACCTCTGCGTACGGGAAGTACAGACAGCTTAGCCAAGATAATAGCACCTCGGATGGCAGTCGCTACTTCCTTGCTGCATTTTACACCAAGACCGATGTGGCCGTTATTGTCTCCAATAGCTACGAAGGCCTTGAAACGAGTACGCTGACCGGCACGGGTCTGTTTCTGTACAGGCATGATCTTGAGTACTTCGTCATTCAACGAAGCTCCCAGGAAGAAATCGATGATTTCAAACTCTTTGATAGGTAAAGAGAACAGGTAAATGCTCTCAAGTTTGTCGATCTTGCCTTCTCTTACGAGACGGCCCAATTTGGTTACGGGAACCCATTCTTTTTGGTCTTCCTTTCCGCGTCCGCGTCCACGACCGCGACCGCGTCCACGGCCACGAGGTCCTCCACGACCTCTATCGCCACCACGTGATCCAAAGCCACCGCGAAAACCCCCACGTCCACCGGCTGGAGCTGCGTCCGCCATTCTGGAAAACGGATTGTTAAATTAGGAACTGTAAAACGAATATAATGTTTAATATATGATTAAGCATTTAATCAGACGCGTTAAGGCCATCACCGTGTAAACACTATGGTAGATACCACGAATGAAATTGATTTTTATTTCTCATCATATAAAGTACCACGTGGTAAAAGGTTAGAAAATTCGGTTATCTAACAACTACAACGATTATAACTATATATCATATAGTTATTTAATCATTTAAATAAATACTAACTATAATAAATAATAAAAAGTAACATAATTGAAATAAATTACTAAATAACTAGCACTTACGTTGAACCGTGAGATCAATAAGACGGTCAAATTCAAAATGGCAGATGAAGCTTGGTTAAGGATAGTGAATGAGCTATGAATTTCATTCGTTCAATTTAATCAAAGTTTTAAATCGTACGTAGGCAGACCACAGAGTACAAAAATATGGAATCCTAATTTAAAATCAAATAATGAATCACTGAAATGTATCATCCAAATTGGATTATTATTTTTTCTCTGTTTTTTATTATCAGGACAAGATTTGTAAATAAACAATGTAAATAATATTTTTTTTTATCCCTTAATATAATAATTTTTGGTATTTTTTTCCATTTTTCATTTCGAAACAGTCAATTTTTAAATTTAAACATTCATATATTGGGGATTACAAGTTAAGGCCTACTTATCAGTAATTTATAAGCCTACCTTATGTCTGTTATTACGGAATTTGTAATAACACCGGTAAACTTATTATTTGATGTCGATATAGAAAGGATAAGAAATGTTTCAGCTAGTATGAAGATGAATGATCAAAAACTTATTACTCAAAGTACAATATTAAATATGACTATTTACTAAGAATAAATCAGTGTGATGGTGATAAAAATTAAATTATTTATTAGGCAAATATGGCATTATCAGAATATGTCGTGACAAAATGTGAATGTCAAGATCTTGAATATATTAGTTTGTAGAATATTTTGCAAAACACGGAAAAAGGGTATTATGAAAAACATATTTAAAATTTATTACTAATTAAAAATCTAACGTTGCTTTGTGTTGACATAGTGATATTATAGTTCATTTTGTATAATGTAAGCGAGATATATTTCATATCAAAGCTGCGAATGAAAAGTTATTACCAAAATTAAAAAATATATATATAAGTAATTTTATTTGAAAATAAATACAGGTTAGAATTGCAAGAAATATTCTTTAAAAAATAAACTGCTAAATAAGAACGTGACATGTCATAAATAAGGCGATAATAAAACAAACAATGTTTAATATGTGAAATATTTTCAAAATTCCTATTCAATATAATTCTTTATATATTACAACCTAATTTATCAAAACGATATTTATACTCTTATATTATAATTACACCGAACATTTTGATATTATTTTTTTCAGTCAGTTTTCCTGGGCACTTCCCCAATATTTTTAAAAATATATACAAATATATAAAATTCTATTTAATGTGACGGCCATGAACAATTAACTGTTACAACTTTATATTTTTCCATGGTAACATCTTGTACTACATATGGAAATGGTTGATCTCCCAAGCCGTGGCATGCTGCACCATATGTTCCATCTATTTTTAAGGCTATAACTGCTCCCATGAAATCTGGATAGTGTATCGCAATTCTATTTATTGCTGTTCTTGCTGCTTCTGTTGGTGATGCACCTCTACGCATCTCTTCAACTGCAAGAAAACTGAAAAAATATATAAATAAAGATTATAAAAAGGCCACTGTAACATAGTGGGTGTGTATGACTGTAACATAAGTGATTGTCGGTCCGATTCCCACTCAGGGATATGATATTATTTAAATTATTTTCATTTGACTTTTTTGCGGAATAAAGCGTGAAGATGAAAAGAGAAAAAGTATAAAGTGAGATGACGTTATTAAAAAAATGTGAAATATATGGAACAATGACCATTAAGATAATTCTTTAATATATTTGACACATTACAGGTTTAGGAATTATAAAATGTATTTAATTTTTATCTCAATGCAATTAGTTAGTGACAAAAAAGCATTTCTTTTGAATGATAAATGTAAAATTCATTAAGCATTATAATATGTTGGTATTTATTTTAATAATTGGCATTAAAAACCATATACGTATATATCTTTTTGTTTGGAAATACCTTGGTAGAAATCTAAGCATAATATCGCCGTCGCCGGTGGCTGTAGCACCACCGACTGTTTTATCAGCGTAAGCCCCAGATCCTGGTATTGGCGAGTCTCCAATTCGACTAAAACATCAAATAAATAAATTTCAAACTTATCCGTGTTGTACTGGCGTAATTAAGTTGACATATTGAAGACGCATTCTGTTTAAGTCAACCAAGTAGTGAAGTATATCTGAAAATTCTGTGTTTTTGTTATTTAAATACTTGTTTTTAATTTGTATTTAGCCATTTATGCACCCCATAAATAAAAATTGTAATGCCTATTAATATTTAAAAAATATATGTTCATTTATCACTCTATTCATACCAGATATGAACAATTTTATAAATAAATCATACTTTTTTATAATAATTGTTTTATGTGTAATTATTATCAATTCTCACCCAGGAATTTTATATTTAGCACCATTTGTTGATGTACCAGCAGCTATATCGCCATTGCCATCTATTGCTACCATCCCAATAGTATCATGATTGAATCTGTTTGCTTTTAGAGACCCAAAGTTATAATTTCTATAACTTTTACTTGTAAATATATCTAGTTTGTTATATGGTCCACAAGATTTAGTAGGATCAGGTGTCACATTCTGTGATAAGATAAAATGACATTGAAGCACTTGAGATATTCTCATATTAAATTGTTTACAGGTATAAATGTAAGAGAATTTATTAATATACAATATTAACAAGAAATATATATTTTTTAATTTATAAACTTATTTTAAGAGGCCATTAAGGCACAGTGATCATGAGTCTAACTGTAAATGCGATTGATTTTGAGTACATTACCCTCTCAGGGGAAAGTATGTTATTTTCATTTCCCCACTCTGGTCTTACCAAAGCGTTGCGTTGAGTCTTGCCACTCGGTCGGAAAGAGGAGAACGAAGTATCATGATACTAAGCTCTTTCTTCCTACTCTGAAAGCTGAAATAAAATATATGAATATAATAGTATAATATAAAGCATAGATATTAGAAATATTCTTACTATCCAAAAGTTTGGCTGACATTGGTCTCGATAATACCATTTTAACCACATAGCTTTCGATTCCCGTGTAGTCAGTGACTGTTCCTTAAAGCCCATTTGTACTGCAAATTGTGTTGCAAGTTCTCCAACAAGTATTGAATGTTTTGTGTGTTCTAAAACTTTTCTTGCTACTGATGCTGCTTTTTTTATTCTTCGTATAGAGCCTACAGCACCCACATTCATTGTTCGTCTAAAAAATAAAATTAAATATATAATAGATCAACAAATCATTGATAATTATAGGTAAAATATTTTAAAAATGATAAAAATAATAACCCATCCATTATTAAAGCGTCTAATGTAGTCTCTCCATCTTCATTCGGACTGCCTCCATAGCCTACAGTACCATCACATTGCTGCTCCTCACATACAGAAGTCCCTTGCTCTACAGCATCAAGGGAATAACCACCATTTTTTAAAATATCCCAAGCTGAAAACAGTAACAATATATATTTTTAAAATTGTAAAACAAATATCTCTCGTTTAAAAATGCATGTAGACAGTGAAATTTATTTAAAACACTTAAAAAATAAAATAGAAATTTAAAATATTTACCAGCAATAGTAGAATTAACGAAATTCCATGTTGTTATTACTATTGGGGTATTTTGCTCACTTGTTATTATTAAAGCGTATAGGCAAAGAAATAAAATAAATATTTTAGACATTTTTTCAATTTATATAACAAATAAAACTACTGAAAAATTTAGTTTTGTCTTTTATGTAATTTAAAGGAAACTAAAATATAGTTAAAATTCCATTACTGCAAAATAAAAGCGTAAAATTCCAAATAAACAAACATCAATAACTTTATTGACATGGGACAAGATAGAAACATGAAAGAAAAGTAAAATCGTACTCGTAAATCGTAAACCAATGAAAATTTAGTTAAATGTTTTATATATTCATCTCTTTCTAACATTAACATTCAATGAATAGTAATTGACGCATTGAATGAATGGGTTCAATGTTTTCATTCGCTCTTTTTTTAATATTATAATTTCTATATGGCACATTGTATCATAATATTATTTATAAAAAAATCTTTTTCTTTTTTGGTTTGAGAGAAAAAAAATAGCTTTCAAATTCAATAAAATTATGAAAAGATTTTAATCTTAAAATATATTATTAATACTGGACATTTAATAATTAATCGTGTTATAATTTAAAAACACTTTAAAAGTCCTTTATTTAATATTTTTAAAATAAAGGATTTATTTTTGTATTAAATATTTATTGTAATTGTAAACAACCTCGTTTACAGACTATTAATACTCGACAAAATTCAGATTAATGCCGCTAAATGTCTGACAGCTATATCACCGCGCGTTTTGTATATTAAAATTAGAAACCATTAAAATTTAAAAACCATTGTTAAGCATTAAAGAAAAATTACAAAATATTTTTTGAATTCTTGCTGTTAATAACATAATATGGATCTCGACAGTCTTTGTCGTGAATTACCTAAAATTGTATGTATATGAAAACTACGAAAATCTTTTCTTAAAAATAAAGTATTTATTTATATACTTTTCCAGGAATTACATGCTCATTTGAATGGGTCCTTGAGTCGTTCTACAATGTTAGAGCTGCAACGACACCTCGCAGATTCGGGCATGAAAGACAATTCCAATGCTTTTTTAGATGATTTTCAAATTGGATCTGGTGACACAAGAAATCTTTCCGAGTATTATACATAAAAAAAAAAACACTTTTTTCTGATTACTAAATTATATTTATGTATTCTTATATATCTATGTTTGTTCTAGTTGTTTTCAAGTTTTTAACATAGCACATGCACTAACAAGTACGCCCGAAACACTTGCATTAGCGACGTCTTTGACTCTTAAAGAGTTTGAAGATGATGGCTGTTGCTATATTGAATTAAGGAGTACTCCACGCGATACTCCATATATGAATAGTAAAAAATATGTTGAAACAATAATTGAAACTTTAAAGTGAGTAAAACTATTCAGTTTTATTCATGATTCCACTGTCTATTATAATTCTAATTATTAATTACTACTATTTTTTAAACCTAATAATAAAAATATATTCTACAGAAACACAAATTCTTCACTTATACCATGCCTTATAATATCCGTAAATAGAAATAGTCCTCAAAAAGAGGCTGAAGTCATAGCAAATATAGCAATAGAATATCATAAAAAGTTTCCTGATCTGGTGGTCGGCATTGAACTGAGTGGTAACCCAGCTGTTGGAAAATTTCAAGATTTTGTACCAGCATTAACAAGAGCTAGACAAGCTGGTTTAAAAGTATTAAGATTATTTTTAGAAATTTCACCATGTTATAATTATAAATATTGTATGAATATGATGATACTGATATATATATTTTTTACGTGACAGTTAAAATTTAATTAATTATTAATTTCTTTGGAAATTTAAAAATATATGTTTTTCTAATTATAGGTAACATTACATTGTGGTGAAATATGCAATCCTCAAGAAGTTTTAGCCATGCTAAAATTTAAACCAGACAGGATTGGTCATGGTGTTTGTATACATCAAAGATATGGTGGTAGTGATGCTACATGGGACATGCTATGCAAGTTGCACATACCTGTTGGTAAGTATGATTTTATATAAAATTCATGAACCCACAACGTTGTTGTGTTGTGTTGTCGTTTTCATGTTTACAGTCGCACGCTTGTGTCTGCTCCACAACAGGTGTTAAATACAGATAAATACTTCAAAATAAAATTGAACTAATTATAAGATTATGGAAAAATTGGCAAAATTTGCATTGCAAGTTCCCAAAATCAATACTTTTGGACTTAATACTCTTTATGCTGCAGCCACAGAAATGTATTTTCTTAGTATGATGTGTATGCTTTATGGTTTACTCACATTACCTACATTTAAATATAATCATATTGTAAATTTATTATTTTAGAAGTATGTCTGACCAGTAATGTGAATACTAAATCAACTCCAGATTATAATTCACATCATTTCAAAGAACTATATGATGCCAATATACCTATTATACTATGTGTAAGTATGAAAAGAAAATTCCTTTTGCTTGAAAAATATCAATTTAATGACGATTAAAATACTTTTTTTTAGACTGATGACAAAGGAGTATTCGCAACATCTCTCTCTCAGGAATACCGTATTTGTGCTGAAACTTTTGGTATTGAGCCTTCAAAGCTTGCAAGGTTAAGCCTTACGGCGTGTGACTATATATTTGCGGAAGATAAAAGCAAGACACTGAAAGACAAAATCCTTAATTTTATAAATAAAAATAATTTATAAAAAATATCGGTGGCTTTATTAATTAAAACCTTATAATATAATAACCATAATAGAAAAAAAATTTGCAATGAGTAATTTTATCAATTGTTCCGTTTTTGTCTTTTTTTCCTTGTTCATATATTTCAAAGAATAAGAATTATATATAATTCAATTTATCTCACATTATTTGAACAGATGCGAGTTACTAAAAAAATCATTTTAAAAATATTATCCATTTGTTTTTAAAGTTATGAAAAAAAAAAAAATCTTACAGATAGGCCAAAAGATAATCGTAACCTTTTAATTTATAAAATATGTTTAATAAATTTTATTTAGTTTTTTAAAATACAATAAACTTTAGAAATAAATGCGGTATATCCAATTTTAAGAGACATTTTGACAACTTAGTAATTACGAATCTATGGTCGAAGAACTTTGAAGTCTTATTATAACCTAAAAAGTGGAAATTCGGAAGAACAATTCAATAAAAGATCTAAATAAAATATAATAAAGAACCATATCATTATGAGTGATTTACCAGATTTTTCGAGTCCCAAAGCCGGAGATTCTGAGTTACAAGATTTTCTTTTAGTAGAAAAGCAGAAAGCCCAGTTTCATGCACAAGTAATAACTTTCATTTAATTTAATTATGTTCTTAATTATTTATAGGTTCTCAAAAACCTTTTATTATTTTTGTTTATTTTTCCTTATTTAATATTCTTTTAGATTTTATTACATTGAGATATATGAGAAATAATACATTACAACTTTGTTTCAGATCCATGAATTTAACGATTTTTGTTGGGATAAGTGCGTCGATAAACCCGGATCCAAATTAGATTCCCGCACAGAAACCTGCATTACAAATTGTGTGGAAAGATTCATTGATGTATCTTTACTGATTACTAACAGATTTGCACAGATGCTTGAAAAGGGTGGTGGCATGCATTGAAAGAAACTTTAATTATATTTCTTTATATTATAGTTTGTTCTTTGTAGTATAGATTACTGGTTGGAATGAATGTGGAATATTAGCTAAGTTTATATCCTAGACTATTCTATAATACTTATAAAATATGATGCAATAATGTGTTCATTTTTGTTAATATTTCAGACTTGCTAACATAAAATGCCAGTATACATAACAGTCACGCATTTCAATTCAAGCAAAAATAGTTAAAGTTAAAATAAATAAAATTTATTAAAAATCATAATTTAGTTTATTTACCTAAGAATTTCTTAGTTTAAGATGACAATATACAATCTACCACATTTGGTATATGTTACTGGTTACTTATTTATTAAGATTTACTCGTAGTTACACATTAGCGTTATATAAGAAAAATATCAAGATCATTTGGAGACAGATTTAATATTGACTTCATATTAATGTCTTTCTTTATAATTTACTTTCCAACTCTTCCCAATTTGGTGTCAGTACGAGGATCGGCTGTAACAGTCTGTACAGCTACAAGGGCCTCATTGATTTTAGTTTGCAGTTCTCTAAGATCTTGAATGAATAACAGTTTCAATACATCCACAGGCTGTTTAACCATGTTTACATCATTTCTGGGATGGTCAGGATGTGGAGCAGTCTTTAATATTTTCGCAACAGCTGAAAGACGAACTTTAGGGTCTGGATGTGGCCCAACCCCAGTCAGTGTGCAGACTCTCTCAACTCCCGCTTTAAATGCTGGGCTGGAAACTGTTCAACAAATATTTAAATAAGTTGCTACTATAAACTTTGTAAATAGAAAATTAATCAATACATGTAGATAATATAATACTTACAGTCTAAATTATCCAGGGGATTTGAAGATACTACATTTGGAGTTGCTTGTTTTGGCTGCTCTATTTTTGCATCCTTATATTTTGTCACTAAAACAAATTTGAGCATTATTTTTACATCATAAATTACACAGTATGCTGTGTAATACTACAAACATATATAACAACTAGTTTCCATCCACGGCTTCGCCAACATGGATATTGGTCTCATTATCAAAAGTAGTCTATCTAATATAGGCTGAACCTTACAAGTTTCAACCCCTTAGTAGCAGCCTTAGCCTTCGATGAAATATTTTTAAGACTAAATTTCATTTGTAATTAAAATTGGTGCCGATTTAAAGAATTTTTTATAAAAACTTTCAACCCCTATTTCACCGCTTCAGGGTTAAAGTTTTTTAAAATCCCTTCTTAATGGTGTCCACATTATGAAAATAAGCATCTGTCCAAATTTCACATTTCAACAGTTACGGCTGTGTGAGCATCTATATGTCAGGCAGTGGATAGTGGAGTGGAAGTTATAGAAAACTTCAGTTAAAGTTACAATACAATCCAGATGTTTATTATATACACTGTTTTTTTATGCATATAGTTGTTGGACTGTTAAAATTATACATATCATGAATAGTACATAGAATATCCTAAAATTATTGTCTAAAAAGACTGATTGGAATCTTCATTTAAAATGTTATTATTATTGATCTATGTAAGTTCAATGTCTATAGACTTTTTAAGCAAAAGGTCAAAGTGAGTGGCATTCATTTAACAATAAATATCTACTTCAGCAATCTTTATATTACAAATCTGTGATACCAAACCATTATCAGCATATTCTAATCTCACTGCATACGAAAGCAGCCAATTCAGCTGTTCATTGGGAGAATTTTCAACAACAGGGCTAACCAAGTCCCTTTGATATGTATTATAGGCTTCAATCCACGAGTCACTGTCAATGTTCCTTAAGCCTTCTCTCTCTTCTATTTTGTAATGCCTTATTTTTTGATCTTCCAACCACAAAACTACACTCCTGTATTCTTTTTCGTCTGAAAATTATAGAAATTTAGGCTGAAATCTTTTACTAATATGGTAAATTAAAGATCGTAATAAAAGTGTAGAAACCTTCGCAACTGAATCCTTCTGGATTGGGATGTCCTAGCGCGGTTAACTTTAATTTGAAAAGAGTACTCATTGTGATTTAAATATCTTAAGTATATAAGTAAATATTCTGTAATTAAAAATTTAATGGAAAAAATCCCGGCTGAAACAAACAGCTTTATTTGTCAATTGACTGTTCTTACTTCTTGTAATGTTCGCAGGTTATAAAGTAAAAAATATTTTTATCTGTACACGCAACTTTGTAATAATTTCATTAATTCTAATTCAATAATTTACTAAACAAAACTTTTAAAGTCAGTGTTTTATTTATATATAATGTAACTATTATTTATAAAAGTACAGTATTTTTATTAATTAAATTAACAACTTACTGTTATAATGGCAATATAATTAAAACAGCTGACTGTCAATTGTCAGTTACTGTCAACATCTTGTCAGTTGTCAGTAAATATATATAAGTACGTGGTGCTCAGTAAATATCTAGCAGTATTTAAAAAATATTATATTGGACAAAACTATAAGATCCTATTAGAAAAATAAATACCACAATGTCGACTTGGGTGAAAGAAAACTGTGTATCATTCTTTCAGCTTTTCTGCATAAAAATTGTTAAAACTGGACGAGTGCCACAACATATAGCTTTTATAATGGATGGAAATCGTCGTTATGCTAAAAAACTTAATGTAAATATAAGTGATGGACATAGTAAAGGATTTGATAAACTTTCAGAAACCTTGAAGGTAAATATAGATTTGTTTTATTCTTAATAAGAGTAATAAATTAGTAAATTAGTGGTTATTATTTCCTAACTGCATTAAGAATTACGTTTCTTCTGCACAAACATACAAAGTATGTAAATATAAATTTCAGTGGTGCTTGGACCTTGGTATTCCAGAAGTAACAGTTTATGCATTTAGTATTGAAAACTTTAAAAGAACTAAAGAAGAGGTTGATGCATTGATGGATTTATCGCGCGAGAAATTTAAACGTCTTCTAGAAGAAATGTAAGTGAAGTTACAAATTAAGTAAATACAAATATTTATGAAGTAAAAACAATTGTAACTAAACTTAAAATAATTTTTATTTATATAATAATTATTAGTTTTATAAACAGATTTTATTTATTCAACAGTGACCAAATAAATGAATGGGGAGTGAGGTTGAATGTCCCAGGTCGTATATCTCTTCTCCCTGATGATTTACAAGTTCTAGTGTCTAAAGCCATGCTGGAAACAAGACATAATAATAAACTTCAACTAAATATTGCATATGCTTACACAGGTAATATATAACTAAATATAAATATATTTTTAGATACCTAATATAATCATATAATCCTAATAATTTTCTATCTTTTTTTTTAATAATCAGGTAGAGATGAAATAAGTAGAGCCGCCTCAAGTATTGTAGATGGTGTGCACAATAATGAACTATCGCCAGATGATATTGATGAAGATTTGGTCTCGCAGACAATGGATTTAGGTGAACCAGAATTACTCATAAGGACATCAGGTGAAGTGAGGTTATCTGACTTTATGTTATGGCAGGTGAGTAGTCAAAATACTTATTTATCTACTTAGTAATTTTATGTTTTCTATCATGAGCATTATGTGACAAATTTTAATTTTATAAAATAAATTTTGTTTTTTGGTTTTATTTGAGTATAATGTATAAACATAGAAATGTCTCCAAAAAAAAAAATATTGAGGATTTTTTTTAAATATTATTAAAAATTGTTCTTTTATTTATAAAATTAGTTACAGTTAAGTGTTTTTGATTTAGTATTGAATGGACCAACATTTGCCAACTCATATCAAACAAAAAATAATTTCAATGTAATTAAAAACTTTTTTCACTAATTAAAAACTTTTTTTAGGTTTCCAATTCAGTGTTATATTTTACTGATGTTTTGTGGCCAGAGTTTTCTATATGGAACTTGATGGCCGCTATCATACATTTTCAAAGACATGCACCGCCATTGTTGCAAGGGAAAGAAAATACTGTGGTTAAAGAAGAGTTTTTAAAGAATTTAGAAAATAGAAAGTGGCAGCAGTTAGAGAGCATTGTTGGTTGTTGACAAATTAGAAGTCAAGTTGAAAAAAGTTATTAAAAAAAATTAGTGTTATAACTAAAGCAAGTAAAGTACTGTGTTATTCTTCTTCTTATTCATATCACTCTTGACAGAGTGGTTGTGGTCAACATATTGTTCGGGGGGCAGTTGTAGCTCGCCGTACGATGTCAACTGTATAACTATACTATATAACTGTACTGTGTTATAGTCAACTTATAATTAAAATACTTCTTGATAATTCCTAATTCAGTCTTTATGTAGTTATAAAAAAAAAGACATATATTTTTCCTACTTGTAAGGTTAAGATTACTTACTAAGATATAATAAATTATATTGTGAATAATTTACATTCTGTTCAAGAATTTTAACTACGAAAATACTAATTCATTTTATAATAAAAAAATGTGTACATATATATTTTTTTATTCACATTATATTTTCGATGTGTTTTCAAAAGTAATAAATCCTTACTTAATATTATAAATGCGAAAGTCTGTTACGCTTTCACGGCTAAACCACTAAACCGATTTTGATAAAATTCGGTATGAAGATAGAACTGAACTCTGAAAAGGACATAGGATACTTTTTATTGCGAAAAAAATAGTAGAAGGGGTTGAAATAGGGGATGAAAGTTTGTGTGGAAGTTCTTTATTGTCAAACATAAAATCATGTAAGATTATTCAACTGTTTACAACTTTCACACCTAAACCATTTAACCATTTTTGACAAATAGTCTAGACCTTGGGAAAGACTATAGTCTACTCCTTACCATGTCGAGCGATATAACCGAATTCCACGCGGACGAAGCCGCGGACGGAAAGCTAGTTTTCAGTAAATTATTGAATGCTTAATTGAAATACTCTAATAATAATTTTTTTTTTGTTTAATTAATCTGATGTTTAATCATAACATGTGGAAAAACCTTGTACTTAATAGCAAGTAGTGGTAATAAACTGCTTGTTTTTGTATGAAAATAAAAAAAGATTTATGTATTATGAGATTATCTTGTAAGGTCTTGTTAAAATTGAATAAAAATATTGCATCATATAAGGTGTAGTAAAAAACTATGTACATAAATTATTTTATTACTTACATTAAAATAACATTCATTCATACATTGTAAAATATTTGTGTGAATAAATTTATTTTTCTTATTCCTTTAAAAATGCAAAGTAATAATAATTTTGTTGGATATTTATTATGCTGATACAAATAGTGTATCAATAAGAGTGTATGTATCAATAAGATATTTTTATGGCACTTTAAAAAATTTCTTATTATTATACTGTTCCAACCTTGCTACTTACATTTTATTCAACTAGCACAATTGAATCTGTGAGTGGAGAAACAACGTAAGTCCGGATTTTCAAATTTTGCAGGAGGGAGAAAAAGTGTATAACTTGCCTTTCTAAGCTAGTTTAAATCGATTATGATTTTTTGCATTTTTGTGACTTATGTTGTTTCTGTACTCACCGATTCAGTTGTGGTTCATTCAGACTTGGTATAGTATATTAGTATATGGTTGGGAGTTCAAATAAAGTAAATGTAATGTTGCTTTTGTTTTGCATATTTATTAATACAATTAAAGCTTTACGTTTTTACTCAGTTTAAAGATTTTTTACCCTTTTCTGTATAGTAGGTTAGGCAAAAAGAATTGAGTATGAAGATATTGTCTGCTATTCTGTGCTTGTGGCCATTCAAATATTATGTCAGCAAAAGTAAGCAAATGTCTTGTCTATGTTCCAGATGTTTCATATTTATTTCAGCTTCTCGTTTTAAATCACATAGCTATGTAGGTATTAAGAAATTTTAATCAAGATATTCGTCCATTTTTTGCTAAAAGTCATACATGTCCAATGTTGAGACTACACCAAGCCGTAATAACAAGGGAAAAATAGAATTATATGATCTTTTTTTCTTAACAACTTCCTGTACTTTATTCCTGATGACTAAATATGATTTACTATGTCTACAATGTGTGGAACATTATTTTCCTTTTACAGTATATTTAGAATAAGTTTTAGTTGGATCATACGGCTCCCATCTTGATGCAGGGAATATGTGTTTGTTTCTTTCATACCAAGATCTGTAAATAAAAAGATATAGGCAATATACTTATAAAATATATTAGTTGTTATCTTATTTTGAGGAAATCAACATTTGGATATAGGGAGAAAGTATGTGTCTTAGAAACACATGCAGTATAAATAAACTAATATTTAAATAAACATATACATTCTAGAACAATGTTTGATTGTAAGCACAATGCGTAACCACTCAATTAACACATGAGGCACTTCCTCATGTGTTATATTTTAGTTATTTTTATTTTACCAGTTATTGCTCAATACTGCATTTTATCTTACTAGATAAGACAAAAAAAAACATGGAGTTGCTCATTTATATAATAATACTGAAAAAAGATAGATATTTAAAATATATTACATTTTATCTTGGATGTAGGTGGAGAGCACATCATATAGTTAATGTAACTTGGTATAGAAATTATTACCTTAATATATTTTTTTAGTTTTTTTGACTTCTGTATAACAATTAACTACTGTACATGTGTATATTTTAGTTAAAAATATATATAGATAAATATGTCCTTTTTTGTTTTACCTTAAAAGAACTTTTCCTGCATGAGAATCTTGTTTTTCTTGTGTTGCATCATTCACCAATCTGACATCGTCGGAAGCATCAAATTGGAATAGTGGTCCACTCTTACCCCTTGCCTTGAATATTATTTAGTGAATTAATATTTCATATAACTATTAGTTTTTATTCAACCTATTTCATTTAATTTTTAAATTGTGTATATAAATTACAACAATAAATTATTTACCTTTGTAACAATAAAATCATAGAATGTGTAATGGTGTGGCAATATCAAGTCTTCCTTTACGTACATAAGTTGATCAGCTGAAACTGTTTTTAATTCACTAAACTCAGGTCTCAGTGTATCTAGACATCTTTGAAGGAATTGATAAATAGAATTACCTAAAATATAATGTAATAAATCTTATTGTTATTGCTTTATAAGATACAATTATATTACATGAAAACTACAAAATGATTTTTTTAACTACATTGTTGTTATTTAAATATATAACATATAAAGACCTTTTTTCAAAGTGACATTTCTTCTGTGACCAGAACCGTCCCAATAACTGAATGTAACAGTAATAGGTTCATCTTTTAAGCTAGCTTGTGTCATAACCCACTCAAGCCTTAATTCCTCTCTTAATTTTAGATCTGCTTCCTCCCTCTCTCTGTCTGGTAAAAACGATGTGTCCACATCAGGATTCTTCTTGATTTTTTTACATGCCTGCAATTTATTAAAAACATGAAAATGTATGTACTTAAGAAGTATATGACAAAAAAATACTAGAAAAACCATACAGTCTCATCTTTATCTCGCCAAGGTATTTCAGGCTTTTCTTCAGTATCTTCATCTTCTTCTTCATCCAAATCAAATGAAAGGGCTTGTATCTATAAACGATAAAAAAAGGTTTACTTCACATAATAATAATATTTTTAATATTTATAGTATATGTTTGTGTGAAAGGTAGCAATTTATTTTTGAGCTATTTCACCTGTCTTTTTTGCTTATTCTTTTGAGCCTGCTTTGCTTCAATTTCTTTTTGGCGTTCTTTTTCCTTTTCTGCTTTTTTTTGAGCTAATTTTTTTTCTCTTTCTCGAAGAATATGTTCTTGTTTTGCTTTCATTTCATCAAGTGTTACTAAACCAATAGTAGAGCTTTTTAATTGCTGTTCCACAGCATCATAGTGAGTGGCGAATTTATTTTCAATATTTTCTATCTTAAGATCTCCTTCTATTTTTTTCTTTTGAAGCTCCATCTCCTGTTGGGCTTTTTCACGTTTCTTCATCAGATGCATGGCTCTGCCAGCCTCTGATGCTGCGCCTTTGTAATGAGCCATGTTTAATTCTATTCACTGTATTTTTAAAATTAAGGATCTTAATTTATTAATTAATTTTTATGTTAGTAGTAGTATAGTTTAGTATGGCTGCAGAGTTCAGATATACAAAATCAATTTGTACAATAATATTTATTTACACAGTGTGAGTGCAGTAAAACTGACATTTACTGTATTTTGACGTTTGACATAGAGCAGAAAGATCTAGAAAGATTGAAAATATTTTTGGTTTTAATAATTAACTATTCGGTTTTTATAGTCCAACAAACAAAAATAAATTTTATTCATATAAATTATTAAATATTGTAATCAAAGAAATCTGTGATCGTCATAAACTTGAATTCTGTAATTTACTTCATTGCCATATAACGTAGATATACAATTGAAGTAAATTGTATTGTCTATATTTGTCAATTTGAAATTTATTTGACAGTAGAATAAATTTGATTCGCCCGGTGCGCCAAGGATCTAACGATTTTTATGGTTAATTCTCTGCTGGCTTTGAAAAAATATTTTTTTCAGCATTATGGACGAAAGTATAATGTTTCCATCGCCAAATTGGTTTCAAATATCTGGTGTAGCAACGTCTAGGGATAATTGGATAATTTACAGCGGACGTGGGAAAACCCTTTGCGTTTTAAAACCGATTGAATCAAATTATGAAGGAGTTTTTCAAGGAAACACACGTTACCAAGCTCACGTTGTAAATAGAGCACATTCAGAGAAGTAACATTCTTCTGAACGTTATCTATACGAGTATTTAACTTCTTTTATTACATTACTAATATGTATTATTATTTTTAGGATTATTAGTGTAGATATCTCAAGAGAATGGCCGGAAAAGAGGCTGGTACTAACGGGAAGTATGGATGGTTCTGTGAAGCAATGGAATATTGAAGATGTGAACAACGGTATAAGAATAAAATCTACACATAGTCATGATATTCATCAAAATGAAAAGGAGGTAGTTGGATTTTATAATAACATCCTATTTGGTCAAAGATATTTAAGTATAACTTTCTAATAGTCTATATATTATTATGAAATTATCATAATTTTGACAAAAATTACTATTAAGTACAAATTTAACAATGCTTGGAAAATGAGCAAATAAAATAGGTTAATATTTACTAATATATTTATATCAATAGTAAGAGTTTATTTTATTTGTAAGAGGATGTCATAGCTTTCCGTTAAAAATCATAACATTATTATTTTATTTACTAGGAAATCTCAGGTGTTGGTTACAGCAGTGATTCTTATGCTATAACAGTTGGATGTTTTGGGACTGTTGTCAAATGGGACTTAAACTCCAATGTGGTCAATAGTTATAAATCCTTTCTCAAAACTTATAAACCAAATTGTATTGCTTGTTCACACCATATTCCACTGAATGTAGCTGTGGGGACAAGACAAGGAGTTGTCTTTGTTTTAGATTTAACTGGTAAGTAAACATAAATAAATTATATATTGCTCAAATTACATTGTTTTTTCTTTGTTTATATTTAATATTTAACAATGTTTTAGGCAAAGGGAGAGTTATGTACAAAGTAAGAGCTCAAGATGATGAAATTGTAAACTTATCATGGTGCCCACAATTTGATGTGCTTCTTAGAAAGTCTCTCTCAAAAAGTGAAAAAAAGTCTAGTGTTACTGAAAAATTAGAAAAGATTAGAGCACAGGTGTTTGAAGAAAGTGAAGCAAGCAATCTAAACATATCTGCAGCCTCTAAGAATCTTCCGGACGATAGTTTTGATGAATCAGTAGTGGAAGAAGATGATATGTTTGATATTTATAAAGATCATGAGTCTGATGAATTTGGTCACAGCAAATATGTACCTCAAGATATTCTAGTGAAAGTTAAGGAGCAAAAGGAAACTAATGACTTCTTAGCTGAATGTTTAAAGCTAAAAAATGATATTTTGAAGAAAAAGGATGAAGAACCATCTATAGCTAGTTTAGTGGATGCTTTAGACAATACTCATGTAGATACTGATAATACAGAGGCTGAGGATGATGAGAAAGTAATAGTCTGTAAAGATTCAGATGTATCTAGTGCACACACACATAAACATTTGTTAGCTAGTATTGGAAAATATGGGTAAGTTGTACTGTTATTGAATGTTAGCTTTTATATTAAGCCAATTTTATTATTATTGGATTTAAATTTAGTTTTTAATTTCTATTTAGAATATTTATTTTATGATTACTGATTAGCTAATATTATTAAACATAATTTTTTTTTTAGATTTTTTTATTTTTTTGTTACATTCTAAATGGAAAATTTTGCTTTTTTTTGTTCTTTATCTAGATCTGTTAAATTATGGTCTAAATCTGGCAAACTTGTAGCCAGTTGTAATGTTCCATACACAGCAAACAATAAAGGCCAGAAGAATAAAGGGATCAATGCAAACACACTTTTGTGGTACAAGCCAGATGTCCTGTTGATAGGTGATGGGAAAAGTCAATTGTTAGAGTGCAATCCTTTGAAGATTGATTGGTAATTTTTTTATTATTTTCTTATCTAAATACATATATAGATTGCTAGCATTATTAAGTGACAGAAAACTGAAATTTAGAGGATGGGGAGTGTAAGAGAGTAATAACAGAATTTCTAGAAACTTCTACGAAAATGAGATTTCAGTTTTCCCAATCTGATAAGTTAAAGCATAATTGAGAATCTCCAACAAGTATTGTACCTTTAATTGTCCATTGGCGCTCCGTTCTCTCTGACTACCCCGCTAGGGATAAAGAGTGAAGTTAAGTAAGTAAGTAATTGCCCATATAACAAATGAACAGTATGTATCTCCCCCCGCTAAATATAGAAGATGCTGAAATATAAAAAAAATAAATTGTATACATCTATAGAATTACGCCTATCGTAATTACAAGTAACATTGTCGTGGCGCAGAGACACAAGCATGTGACTGTAAACGTGACAGGTGTTGGGTTCGATTCCCACTCCAAGAAAAGTAAAAGTTTAGTATTTTCATTTCCTGGGTTTGGTAACAAGGCGAACCGCGGCGTTGAGTTCCGCTACTCAGCACCCAATGCCTCAATTTGGTGGAAACTGGGGGACGGAGTGTCTTAACACTAGGTTCTCAGGTTCCCTCTACCTACCCTGCCATATGCGGGATGCAGCGTCAGGCTAAAAAACATTACATATGAGAAATATTTTTTAATGCCTGTTAAAAAAAACATTTTCACAATTTAATTTCTTACTCATATTATTCTTATAATTAAATATTTTTAAAATGTTTTTAATGTTTCTAGTAAAAACAAAATAGAATGGCGTGTTTTGCATACATTGCATAAACGTGGACTATATTGTATCACCACAAATGCACCAAGAGTTCAGTCAGTTCAGTCTGCAGGTCAGTCTAAAGATAAATGTGAAGACTGGAAAGTATACACAGCAGCGCAGGATCGCAATATTATATGTTATTCATACGAAAAAAGAAGAAAAGAAATTATTTATAATACATGTGGTGGACTTTTATATACCATACATGCTTGTCCATATGATGCCAAAAAGTATGTAAATCTCGTTTAATTTTTTAACTTATCGAAATGGAAATACCAAATATTATTCAATATTTTCATTTCCTGGAGTGGGAATCGAACCCGCTTTTGCCTCTGCGCCATGACAGGTGTTAACAGGCGAACTTTGCGCAGATGCGATATCGTAACCAATGAAGTTGCTAGTTGAAACTTTAGGTACTTCCTGTGCATAATTTTTCTTTTAATACAAATTTTTGTATAATGTGATGGCTATTATATTTTTAATGTAATTGGCTAACTATTTGCAAGTTATATTATGAACTACAGCAAAACAATAATGTACAGGTAAAATTTTATATAAAAGTAGAAATATATGCTAAATTTGAACCTGTTATCTACAAATAAAATATATATTATTTTGTTATTATTTATCCATTTTTGATAAATATATATTGCTTTGCTGTATATTTTTTTAGAATAGCAGTAGCTGTAGGAGACGGAGCAGTTAGAGTTTGGGAGTTGGATACACTAGTGAATGAGGGGGATAAAATGGCAATTGGCAATGTGACGTCATATTGGCAAAATGTTCAGGGAAGAGTATTAACAGTTGCTTGGCATCCAACCAGAGAGAATCTCCTTGCTTTTGGCACTGGTGAATCTAGGGTAGGATATAAAACTAATTTCATGCTTTATGTTTAACTTATTTATTTTCTGTACTCTTTAGTTCTTTATTATTTTGTTATAAACATAGAAATAATATTTTTATTAAAAATGTCAACATATTCTATTTGTTGATTTCCACTCTAATTCGCGACATAGCATGATACTTGGCGGAACTCAACAGGAAATGAAAATATTAAATATTATTTAATATTAAATATTATTATTTAATATTTTCATTTGTTGGAGCGGGAATCGAAACCAAAACTAATGTCGTTTCCAATAAAATAAAAAAATATGTTTGAAAATTGTTTGGCTATCTATTATCACCAGTGTCCTCGTAAATGCGTTAATAACGCATTCCGTAGTGACGTATATGTCACTTTGTATAAACATGGATGTCAAACCATGGTAGTGTGTGTAACATTTATTTTATTAATTTAATAGATTGTTCATATATTATTTAAAAAAAAGAGTATTAGCATTGCACTCCTTCTTTATATAAACTATAAGTATACCAAGTTTCATGCTCCTCCGTTAAAAAAGGGATCCAAAGTTTTTGCATCACATATTTATATATAGATAATAGATTGAAAGAATGAATCACACCAACACATCAAAATGTTATTTAAAAAGTGAATGCATTAAATGCGCCTGTTCTTGCAAATGACAATAGTTTTTGTTTCATCAAAATTGGGCTAGGATTTCCGAAATTACAGCGTCTTAAAGTTTGAATATTTTTAAAATTAGCGTTCCGTCGATATCGGCTGGTGACGTCACGTGGCGACAGTATATATCTCCTTACGCAGGTGGGGCAGTGTGTGAACGGTATATCGCCATGTGACGTCACACAGTAGCGCGACCAAGGCTGCACTTTAACGCAATATATCTCAGCCATTTTTTAAGATAGAAAAAAAAACAGATCCTATTTTCTTCAGTTACCTTCTGCTTAGATATGTGCTGTTAGCTAAAAACGTTGGTGTGACTTATTGAAAATATTATTTTTACTTACAGGTAGGCATATTAGATACAAGTGGTAAAGTAGAACGTCCAGCGAAGACACTACCGACGGCTCTCCGTGGCGGAGTGTACTCTCTGTGCTGGGGACAGGGTTTTAATCTCTACGCCTGTGGCGGCGGGGAGCTCGTTATTTATCGTACTGATAAACCTGAACAAGGTCTGTATATACTATTATGTGATAAATTGCTTCATATATCTGTAACAGGTGTATATAATTTTTTTTTTTTAACTTCACGCTGTATCCCGCATATAGCAGGGTAGGCAGAGGGAACCAGAGAACCTAGTGTTAAGACACTCCGTTCTCTTTCAACATTTCCGTTCCCCCTTTTCCTCCAAATTGAGGCATTGCGTGTTGAGAGGCGGAATTCAACGCCAATAGATTATATATATACATATAATCTATTGGCGTTGAGTTTATAGCAATATTTATAGGAATTAGTAATAATAAGTGACTAAATATATATTTTTTAAGCAAATCAAACATGCTTAGATAAATATGAATTTAAATAACATACAAGTAATTTTATAGATAAACCTTAAATTTAAAAATGCCTGAATTGTGAGCTCGATCCCACAAAGTGGAATGGTTAAATTTAAATTATTGTCATATCTATGCTCTGGTAAGATATAACGGGGCGTTCAGTTTCGCCGCTCAACACATAATATCTTGATTCCGGTAGGAAAGTGGAAAATGGAGTTTCTTGACAGTGGGTTCGATTTCCAATCCAGGAAATGAAAATATTGAATATTTATAATAATTTTCTAACTCTGGCAACAAGGCAAAACGCGGCGTTGAGTTCCTCCACTCAGTACGCATAGCCTTAATTCGGAGCCTTAGAACGGAGTCTTAACATTAGGTTCTCAGGTTCTCTCTGCCCACCTTGCTATGTGCGGGATACAGCGTGAAGCTAAAAAAAAATTTTTTTTTTCTAAAACTTTTCTTTATAAATTCCAGGTGCAACACAAGTAATGGTGTTCCTAGATGGTTCGCCGTGGCAAGTAACCGCAATAACCTGGACTTCCCGCGGTCTCGTCTGTGGCAGTGATGCTGGTGCTGTAGCAATACTTAACAGTAAACATGAAGTGTTAGCTGTGGCGTTTGCTTTCAAGTTAGTATTGAATTTTATTATTTTTTTATTGACGCGGAACATCTAGTAGTATGCATTGGTAATAAAATTAATTAACCATTCTATGCCTAGACCGTAAGCAGTAAGGTATATTGTGTGTGTGTTTGTGTGTGTGTGTGTGTGCGTGCGTGCGCGTGCGCGTGCGTGTGTACACAATACTTATATTTATGTAAGGTTGGTTCTCAATGTAGAAAGTTATAGTCTCTTTTAAAAACATATATATTTTTCTAAATGTATGAATTTAGATATTCTGTGACGATTGTTTCATTTAAAATAATAAGAGAAATAAGTTGATTTTATTAAATAAACATTTTTTATTTCTTCGCTATATGATTTGTTGAAGGAAATTATATGAATTATAATAATATTGTTTTATCGGCAGTATTTAATGGAATTAGCAGAGATTATCTACTGTTTTTTGTCTATTGTCGCTACGTTTCACTCAGTTTTTAGATATATTAGGTTTAATGATACCAGACTCAAATGAAAATAATTTTAATATGATCAAATATTTGAAATGAGGATCGAACGACCAACCACTGTATGGCAAGTCATGTGTGTATTGTAATAATTAGTTCAAAAAAAATAAATTAATATTTAATTTAATTTTTTTTCCAGTAAAATGATACACTGTATTGATTGGCATCCACAACAAACATCCAGTGGTAGCGATGAATCTCCTTATAAAAATCTAATTGCTGCCTGTTCACTGGACAAAGCAAATAATATTGTCATATTGGAGTATGTGAAGTCAGAAGGTAAGATATACTCAAAAATACTCCAGGCATTTTAAAAAACTCGTGAACTATAACGTAAAAGCCCGTTTATTCCCGTTCTCATAGAAATTTCGTGATATTTGCGTATTCCTATATTTCTTCAAGAAATTTACATACTAAAAAACATTTTTAGAAAACGTATAAAATTAGAACGCAGCGGGACTCGAACCCGCGCGTCTTAGAAACCGTTCAAGCGCTTTGACCACTAAGCCATGCTATATAGAACGTTCAAATCTTTATACGTTTTCTAAAAATGTTTTACGTTTCCCGAGTGTGTGATTAATACATACTTTAAAAATTTCAAAAATTATCTCAAAATTGGTTGAAACGAAATTCGTATAATAATTTCTAAGTTCTGTCTTTTTTTTTTTAACTTTACGCAGTATCCCGTATATAGTAGGGTAGGCAGAGGGAACCCATGCCATGAAGTATTTTCATTTTCTGAGTTTGGTAACAAGGCAAAGCGCGGTGTTGAGTTGCGCCACTCAACACGCAATGCCTCAATCTAGCGGAAAGTGGGGAACGGAAGGTCTGTCGATAGTTCAATATATTAGAATAGACTAACATATCTATGGCATACCATTTTTATTTTTGATTACAGTTGAAGGTATCCAAAATGACCTTAAAGTATTCTTCGATTTTACCACATTGCCCATGTTCCGCCTGTCGAGAGTTAAATGTTAGTTTCTTCGTGAGTTTCTATAGTAGCTATATATTGTGACTATACGAGTAAGTATCCGGAAATTGTAAATAAAACAAAAAGTATTCATTTATTAATCAATATTTATTTTGTCGCCATCAAAATAGGCCCCATTTGATGCAATACACATGTGCCAACACTTCTTCCAATTTTCGAAACATGTTTTATAAGCACTTTCCGGGATCTTTTTTAGCTCTCGCGTCGAGTACTCTTTTATGTCTGCAATTGCCTCATAACGGTGTCCTCGGAGTGACAATTTGAGTTTAGGGAACAGGAAGAAGTCGGCCGGAGCTAGGTCTGGGGAGTACGGTGGTTGATCGATGGTATTTATCGAGTTTTCGGTCTTAAATTCGGTCACGACGTGAGCTCAGAGCGATAGTGGATTATCGTCATGCAAAATCCACGAATTTTCACCTTCACTTTTGACTTGCTTTGGCGCGGTTTTTTCGGTTTTGTCTCGTTTTTGGTCTGCCATTCCGATGATTGTTGATTTGTTGGCATGCCATACTCGTAGACAGTTATGATGCGTTCCATGAATGAGGGATCAGCATTGGCACGCTCCAGCGCGTCTAAAGAGGCTTCTTCACGATGCTTTTTTTGCATGAAATTCAGCTCTTTTGGAACAAGTCTGCCAGCGACCTTTCTCATGCCCAAAATGTCAACCAAACAAACCGACTTCTTCTTCTGTCTTGTGCTAGCTCTCTAACGCTGGTACGACGATTTTCGAGCACAGTTTTCCTCACAATTTCAATGTTTTCATCGGTTGAAGAGGTCGAAGCTCGTCCGGAACGAGGCAAATCTTCAACGTCTGTACGGCCGTTTTTGAACGCTTTGTACCAATCATAAACTTGTGTTTTTGATAAAATTAATTCGCTGTAAGCCTCTCCCAACATTCTCAACGTTTCCGCTCACGAAATTTTGTTTGTAACACAAAATTTAATGCAAACTCTTTGTTCAATTATTGGATTCATTATAAAAGCCGCGCACTACTAAGTTGACTAAACTGAGTGCTGTCAACAAACTAGTTGTCAGATCGCGCTAAAAATTGGTATCAGAGATCAGCACAGTGCTACTAACTTACAAAAAATATACATTTGAAAAATAGTTAACGCGCGACTTTTAAATTGAAATTTTCGGATACTTTATTGACACAATGTATATGTATGTATAAGTAGGTAGCAGTGGCGGGGCGTCCATATAACACGTTTCCCATCGGCTTACCTTTTGTAAATAGTTTCGTAAAAAAACAAGTATCGGACTTATTTGCAAAAAAAACAAGGTGAAGAAAAATTTTGGATATACAATTGCAAAAAAATAAGCTCTGACATCTAAAACCACCTAAAAACAATAGTGACTTTACGTCCTATACCAGCTTCCCTAAAAATATACCGGCTTCTCTAAGTAAAGTAAGACCAGCTTCCCTAAATTTACCGACTTAACTGTTTAAAATTTTCTCCTCTCGCCACTGGTTATATTTGTTTTTATTTACATATGTACGTTATGGAAGTCATGTTTTTTTTTTATTTACGTTTTTTCTAGAATTGCACTCATCCACTTAGACAGGTTGGTGAGAAGAGATCTCTTCTAGAATAACCCCACTCTTGCGTACTTTAAAATTTTATTTCTTCTCATGTATTTATTATTTTTGTTAGTGCAATAAAAGAAAGTATTATACTTATTGTCTCTTATTTAAGAATGTGTATGAATTTTTTTGCACTGTTTTCCACCAAAAATGATGCGTCACATAAGTATACAATCAATAATGGTTGGCAGTAAGAGATCACTTTTAGTGATAAGGCCGCCTTTGCTTTTCTACATATTTGTGTACTTTATAATTCTTTCTTTATTGTGTACAATAAAGTGTTTTATTATTATTATTAATTTTTGGTAAAAAGATATCTTTAATTTTTAGAAGTGGTAAATTTTAACATAATTCTATTTTTCAATTGGAGTTTTGTTTATAGATGATGATAAATTAAATACATGGAAAGTGCTCAGTGGCCACAAGGGCACAGTATTACAAATCCTGTGGAACCCACACAAGGATGAAATTTTAATGTCCTCCTCGCCAGATACTACTGTCAGGGTATGTTTTATAATAAAAAAAAATCAACGGATAACAAGGCAAAGCCTGGCGTTGAGTTCCACCGCTCAGCACGCAATACGTCAATTTGGTGGAAAGTGGGGATGTGAAGCTAAAAAAAATCAACTGATTGACTCTGGAAGTGCCGGCAGACGTGAAAACTTGAATATATTTTTTTTTAACTTCACGCAGTATCCCGCATATAGCCGGGTAGGCAGAGGGAACCCGAGAACCTAGTGTTAAGATACTCCGTTCTCTTTCAACAAATCCGTTCCCCACTTTCCGCCAGATTGAGGCATTGCGTGTTGAGTGGCGGAACTCAACGCCGCGCTTTGCCTTGTTATCAAACCCAGAAAATGATAATATTTCATTTCCTGGAGTGGATATATTGGGTTGGATATAATACGTTGTGCATTTCAGATATTTTACAATTCTTAGGGAATTTTGCACGAATTGCTTTAATTGTCAGTATATAAATATTGTTTTAAAATACAATATTCATATCTTCCGCTATCGTACACAAATATGACAATTTCGTCTTACGAATTTTCGATGAGGTCACCAGGTATTAGACATTACAACGTCGCTAAGGAAGTTTTCACTTCAAAAAATTAAAATTAATTAAATATTACAAATTTGCTTGTTCATTTATAAGCTAATTTGCGGGTTATAGCCTGAAGCTAACAAAAATAACATTTATTTTTTTACACACAGGTATGGGATATAACTCAAGGCACATGTATATCAATATTCGGCAACCACTCGCAATCCAGTTTGGGTCTAACATGGAGTTTGTTCCCACATTTAAGTACTACAATATATTCCGGTGGTGCCGACTGTTGTTTGAGAATATGGAACTATGAAAATCATCCTCCGGACAAGTATACTGGTAATTGAAACTATTTTAATGGATTGTCCATTTGCAAATTTCTGCACAAATATGAGATATTATTTTAAGAGGTAGAATTCAATTCCGATCTCTTTATCCGACAGGAGAAATGATAATAATTTAAATATAAATCCTCGAGTGGAAATCGAATTCACAACCAATGTTTTATATACCTCTATTTTGATATAGGGTAATGTCCGCTCGTTAATAATTTTTCCACATCGTCTTAGTTATAGTATAAATTATTATTAAAAAAGAATATATTTAATTTACAAAATTTGTTTTCACAGAAATCAAACATGAAGGTGTGCCAAAGAAAGAAAAAAAGAAAAATAAAGATAAGAAGGAGGAAAATAAAATTGAAAGTGAAACTAAGGAAGAAGTGAATAAAGATTCAAAGCTCGCTACAACTCTAGATGTAAACGTTAAAAAGAAGAGTTATAAGAAGTTCCTTCTACCAAGTCTTGTCAGAAGCGCGATTTCCATACAAAGTATAAACAAAATGGCGGAGAAATATTTAAAAGAAATTAGTAACGGTGATGCCAAAGAATTAGATAATTTAGAAAATGCCGGTAAATATGATGATGAAGAAGTACAAAATTATATGAAAGAAGTAAATGGCGGTGTCAGAGAAGAAAGTAACGATATCGATGAAGAGGAAAGTGATTTGAAAGATGATTCAAAAGAAGTAAAGGATGAGTGCTTCGAAATGGATTTCATTAAACTTTTTGGTACTACAAATGAATTTAATGAGTTATTGGATTTGGAAGGTAAATTATGTTATGTATATACGAGGTGTGTTCAAAAAGTAAGGTGACTTTGTATTTTTAAGAAAAAATATTTATTTATTTATCAATATTTATGTTGTCCCCTTCAAAGTAATCCCCCTCAGATACAATACACTTATGCCAACGGTTTTTCCAATCGTCAAAGCACTTCTCATAAGCACTTTTCGGTATAGCCTTGAGCTCTTCCAGCGATGCAGTCTTTATCTCTTCAATCGTTGCAAATCTCCGTCCTTTCATAGGTCTCTTTAGTTTTGGGAACAAGAAAAAGTCACATGGGGCCAAATCCGGTGAATATGGTGGCTGAGGCATGATTGTGGTGTTGTTTTTGGCCAAAAAATCTCTCACCAGCAAAGATGAATGATGAGCAATTTCGGAACAAACTTCGCTGACACACGTCTCATGCCTCAGAACAGTTTCACCATATGCCACTGTCAACATTATTATTATGTCATAAATAATCGAAACTGCATGTTTTTTGTTTTTTGTTTTTTGTCTATCAAGTAGTGTTTACTTCGTCAATATTATTATTTCTTTTTTTATTTTTAATTATTTTCAGTAAAAGATTATAATACTATAGAGATAATGTTAAGATACATATCTTACATAGTATAATTAAATATAATTGATACAACACTTTTTTACAGAATACATTTTTGATTGCAATTCTTGTATTTTTGCAGTATATACAAGTAAAACTTGATGATAAGTACCTTCATTTTCTCTTCCAAGCAAAATATGCGAATTTAACTTAATTCTCATATCTTAATTCATATCTAAGACTTTCAATTAACTCAAAACTATACAATTCGAAAATTTATTTTCTTCTTTTAAAAGGAGTTAGAAGTTTTACCAAAATGTCAAACTTATTACGCATAAAGCATATATTTCTAAATCAATTCATACATCTCATAATTGAGAAGTCCTATGAATCATTCGTTAGTATAAAATTAGAAAAGCTGAAACTCGAAAACGCAAGGGAAAACGCAAGCTATCATTCCCTCGTCACTGCAACTGTACGCACCGTCATAGAATAAAACGAACATCAAAGGAAAAATTATAGACCATTCATACTTTATACTGTAATTGAAGAACAGTATTTAGTTATGATCTTAATAAAGGATAAGGCTGTATTCGACTCTCTCTCTCTCTTTGTGAAATTAATAATGAAATATGTCGATATATTCACCAATATTAGCTGTTTAAATTCACCTTACTATAATTTTTGGTATTACTTACAATTATTTATCTACACACGCTTATAAACAAACAAGGTTACATTACTTATGAAAATCGAAAAACAAAAATTACTTACAAAATACTTTCCAATACAAAATTCGAACCTCGAACCATCGCACTCAATGCCCTCTATAATTTAACAGGTTAATACAATAACAAGCCAAAACAAATTCCTTCGTTCCCAATAGACCATAAAAGCTAAAACCTAAAATCTAGACATTAACTTCAACCAAAACCATCTTTATTCTATCTAATCTATGATCACAAGTCACAACCAGGAATAGAAGGGGTCACCGACCTATAGTTACATCAATTAATTGTTACTGCACTCGGTCAACTGTTTACAGACTTTGATGTGATGCTTCCTTTCGAATGCTCAAATAGCCGTCCGCTCCGTTCGTCTCCATCATTTTGGTTTAAAAATGTTGCTTTTATTACCACCAGCGTTTAGCTTTTGATGTTGATATGGTGAGAACATAAAACGATGACTGAAACCATAAGGCAAGTGTTGCAATTTTGTACTATAAATATCACTTCATCGCCTATCACTCATATAAATTGAGGTTATTTAATTTCTTCCTATGTAAGTTGGGTGCTTTGTGGTGGATCAAAGTACTTAATGTTTATGTTTATTAAATATTTCCTTCAACTGAAATTGAACACATCATTTTAGCGAGGCAAGTACCAACTGCGCCACTGTGGTCAGAATATAGAGGGTGAAAGTATTCTAAGAACCTGTATTGCGTCGGACTTGGCCATCGTGAACACATTCTTCCAAAAGAAATCCCAGCACCTCATCACGTATAAGAGCGGGTCCCACTCAACTCAAATAGATTACCTGCTGATATGACGGTGTTATATAGGCAAGGTAACTAACTACTAGCCTGACGGCCCAACATCGTCTCCTTGTCATGGACTATGTCTATGTCTTAAAAGAAAGTAGCCGAGAAACGTGACCCTCGGATCAGGTGGTTGTTGCTGGATCGACCGATGCAGACCGACTTTCTGGCAAAGGTTAAAATTCAAAATCTACCGACTAATACCGAAACTGCACAGGAAGCTTGGGATCGAGCCCAGTCAGCAATTATTACTACAGGTAAACGAGTTCTTGGCATTTCTAAGGGAGGACGAGGAGAGATGGTGGTGGAATGACAAGGTGCAGGGAGCGATTCGGAAAAAGAGGGCTGCTTTTCAGGAGTGGCAGCACTCTAACTCTCCTGAAGACAGAGTGGATTACATTGCAGCGAAACGTGCCAGTAAAACAGCTGTAGCCAGAGCCCGTAGTGAGGCTTTGTCACCGCTTTATGACAAACTTGAAACGGCGGAGGGGCAGAAGCTCATATATAAACTGGCACGTGCTCGGGATAAAGCGACACAAGATATTTCTAAATGTCTTTGCGTCAAGGACTCCCGAGGTACGCTGCTTTGTGATCATGTCTCTGTGAAGGAGAGATGGAGGTGCTACTTCAAGGAGCTGCTGAATACTCAGCACCCGTGCAGTCTTCCTCCCGAACCGCTCCCTAACCTCGGACTTATTGCCCCAATAACCCTCGACGAAACTCAGAATTGCCTTCGACACATGAAGAACCGGAAAGCGGTGGGGCCTGACGACATTCCGATCGAGGCGTGGAAATCGCTGGGCTCTCTTGGTGTGCTCATGCTCACTGATCTCTTTAACCGCATCTTGAACACTGGTACAATGCCACATTAGTGGCGCAACAGCTTTATTACCCCTATTTACAAGGGAAGGGGCAGTGTTCAAGATTGTGGTAGTTATAGGGGTATCAAGATCATGAGTCACACCATGAAGCTCTTCGAGCGCGTAATCGATCTCTGGCTTCGCCGAGAGTGTACTGGTTCTGAATGTCAGTATGGATTTCAGCCAGGATCCGGTACCATGGACGACGTTTTTGCCCTCAGAACTTTGATGGAGCTCTGCATTTGGCATTTTTAGATCTACAGAAGGCCTTTGACTGTGTGCCTCGTCAATGTATCTGGTGGGCATTGCGATCCAAGGGGATCGCTGAGGCCTATATTGACATTATTAGGGATATGTACCGCGATTCCGCGTCAATGGTTAGGACTGCTGTTGGCGACACCAAACCATTACTGTAGGGGTTTACCAAGGCTCGGCGCTTAGACCGTTTCTGTTCAATGTAGTGCTCGATACTGTCTCGGCTTATATCCAGGACCAGCCTCCATGGCTGATGATGTATGTCGATGACATAGCACTC
The DNA here is from genome assembly GCA_033558755.1 of Philaethria dido. Lineage (NCBI taxonomy): Eukaryota > Metazoa > Arthropoda > Insecta > Lepidoptera > Nymphalidae > Philaethria > Philaethria dido. The sequence goes on from JAKGSA010000405.1 coordinate 140,303, forward strand.
GTTGACGGGGACCGGACGAAGTTAGAGCAGAGAGTGAACCTCTGGAAGGGTACGCTGGAGAACGGCGGTCTTAAGCTAAATGTGTCGAAGACCGAGTACATGGCATGCGGGAGCCCGGACTCTGGCACCATCCATATATAAGTCGGAAAAGTTCAGGTACCTTGGATCCGTCTTGCACGAGTCCGGGAGCATCGATCACGATGTCCAAGCCCGGATAAGCGCTGCTTGGGCCAAATGGCGTGAGGTCACTGGTGTGGTCTACGACCGCAGAATACCACCCAAGGACCCGCTCAAGGGACAGATATATAAGAGCATTATCCGACCTGTTCTTTTATACGGTAGCGAATGTTGGCCTGCACTATCTCGGCACACTCAGGAGCTTCACGTCCCGGAAATGAAGATGCTCAGGTGGATGTGTGGCGTTACGCAGGCAGACCGCATACGAAACACATTCATTCGGGGTAGTCTTGGGGTCCGTGACGTAGCGGATAAGCTCCAAGAGCGTCGTTTGAGATGGTACGGCCACGTTGCGCGCCGTCCTAAACATTATGTCGGAAAAATATGCCTGATAAATACTGATAAATCTGTCCCTGGAGTAAGACCTCCTGGACGCCCAAGAAAGCGATGGCTGAATGTCGTGAAGCAGGACATGAGAGCCAATGGACTAACCACTCGAGATGTTCAGGATCATGCAAAGTGGAGTAGATTAAGTAGGTCTTACAATTAAAAACAAGTTCACTATCAGCTATGGATGCTATTAAGGAGTCCATCACGTCAATGGCCGAGATGTTTAATGCCAGGATGAGCGAATTCCAACAAGATTTAAACAAAACATCTTCACCAACTACAGTGACAACAATAGCCGCGGATTTTAATTGTTTCAAAAATTTTATACATACTGCACTTAGTTCGTTGCAAAAGCAAGTTGAATTACTGGCTTTAGAAGTTGACCGAATGGAGATGTCTAGACGACGTAAAATACTCCTATTCCATGGTGTGAATGAAAATAAGTCTAAAGATATTGAGTCAGTGAGTATACAGATTGTACAGAAGCGGGGATAAGATTGAACCTTGTGGAACACCTGCCCTGATGGGGCGACTGGTGGACAGAGTACCTTCGACTCGGAAGCGGAAAGAGCGATTTGATAAGTAGTCTCGTAGGATGTGCACGAGCCTATCTGGCACTTTTGCTTTTAACAGCTTAACAATTAAGCCGTTGTGCCAGACTTTATCAAATGCCTTTGCGATATCTAAGAAGACTGCGGCTGATGGCCTACATTTACGTGCGCTCATCAAGTCTTCCGTGAGGCGGTGGACTTGATTCACGCTTGAATGTTGGGCTCGAAAGCCAAATTGCTCGGGGGGTATGATATCTTCGGCCTCAACAAAGGCCTTGAGGCGCGTAAGGATGATACGCTCATAGATTTTGCCCACAGTGCTTAAAAGACTTCCAACACTGCGTCGACCGGGCATTTTTATAGTCCATTTCGGAGTGGGGCGATGATTCACTCGGAACACGCGCAGTGGCGAGATTTGATTAACCGCTCCGCTATTGGAGTGGGGCGATGATTCACTCGGAACACGCGCAGTGGCGTGATTTGATTAACCGCGCCGATACGGCCATTCTGCAATTAGGCGCCTACCGGCGCCTATTTCTTAGAGGAATCTGGAAATAAAGAAACTTAAAATATTATGATCTCATGACGTTTAAATAGCCAATTAGAAGAAGAAAACCTCATAGCCTTAGCGCTAATATTGGTTCAACACACAAAAAATAAAACCTCATAGCCTCAGCGCTATTATTGGTTCAACACACACAAAATAAAACCTCATAGTAGAATCAGCTGTAGCTATTATTCAATCTTATGTAATTTCTATTTTAAGAACTCTTTATTCTAGAGAAATAAATTAATGCATAATCATAATCATCCTTATCATTTAGTTGATTATAGTCCTTGACCTTTAACTGGAGCAATTGGGGTAATAACCTTAGTTACTGGAATAGTAAAATGATTTCATAATTTTAATATAAATTTATTATTAATTGGATACATAATTATTTTATTAACTATATATCAATGATGACGTGATATTTGTCGTGAAAGAACATTTCAAGGTAAACACACAATAAAAGTAACTAAAGGTTTACGATGAGGAATAATTTTATTCATTATCTCAGAATTTTTTTTTTTTATTTCTTTTTTTTGAGCATTTTTTCATAGAAGACTATCTCCTAATATTGAAATTGGTTCTATTTGACCTCCAATAAACATTACCCCATTTAATCCATTTCAAATCCCTTTATTAAATACTATTATTCTTATTACCTCAGGTATTACAGTAACATGAACTCATCATGCTTTAATAGAAAATAATTATACTCAAACTATACAAAGTTTATTTTTAACCATTTTTCTAGGAATTTATTTTTCTATTCTTCAAGCTTATGAATATTTAGAAGCACCTTTTACTATTGCAGATAGAATTTATGGATCAACATTTTTTATAGCAACAGGATTCCATGGACTTCATGTTATTATTGGAACAATTTTTCTTTCAACATGTTTTATTCGACATATTAACTTACATTTCTCAAGAACCCATCATTTTGGATTTGAAGCAGCAGCATGATATTGACATTTTGTTGATGTAGTTTGATTATTTCTTTATATCTCAATTTACTGATGAGGAAATTAATTATTTATATAATATATTTAGTATATTTGACTTCCAATCAAAAAGTTTAATAATTTTAATATAAATAATTTTATTAATATTTATAATATCTTTAATTATATTAACTATTGCAAACATTTTGATATTTATTTATACAAGGGTTCCCTAGTACAAGAGTTAAGTCCGGGCAATTAGAAATTAAATTAAAGAATCCTGATAAATTTGTTGAACGAAGACCATATCGCTTAAGTCCAATTGAACGCGAAAAAGTAAAAGAAATAATTGAGAATTTACTTAAATATAACATTATTCGTGAGAGTAGTTCACCGTACTCTAGTCCCATCATACTTGTAAAAAAGAAAAACGGCGATGACAGATTATGTGTAGACTACCGCGAATTAAATTCAAACACCTTTAGAGATCACTATCCACTTCAATTAATTTCTGATCAAATAGACCAATTAGCGAACGGCCATTATTACAATTTATTTGATATGGCGTCCGGATTTCATCAAATCCCTATAGCTGAAAATTCTATAGAAAAGACCGCGTTTATAACACCAGATGGCCTATATGAATATTTAACAATGCCATTTGGCTTGAGCAATGCGTGTGCAGTTTATCAGAGATGTATAAATAAAGCACTTCAACCATTACTTGGTCGCGCAGGTATTGCTCAAGTCTATGTTGACGACGTCCTTTGCAAATGCTCTAATTTTTATCAAGGTTTGTCACATATAGAAAGAATTTTAATATCTCTTCAAGATGCAGGGTTCTCAATAAATGTTGAGAAATCTTCATTTTTTAAGCGATCTATTGAATACTTGGGTAATATAATTTCTGATGGTAAAGTTCGTCCAAGTCCTCGTAAATTAGATGCTTTAGTAAAATCTCAGGTTCCCAATAACGTGAAACAGGTTCGTCAATTTAACGGTTTAGGTACTTACCGTACTGGGTACTTTCGTCGTTTTATTCCCAATTTCTCGCGTATTATGCTTCCATTATATGAATTAACAAAGAAAAATATAAAGTGGGAATGGAATGACCGACACGACCTAGCGCGTAATACTATTATTGAACTCCTTACGTCTGCTCCTGTTCTAACTATATTTCAGGAAAACGCACCCATTGAATTGTATACTGATGCGAGTAGTCTTGGTTACGGCGCGGTATTAATGCAAGTGATTGATGGACGACGTCACGCTGTGGCCTACATGAGTATGCGAACTACTGATACGGAGAGCCGCTACCATTCATATGAACTCGAAACGCTTGCGGTGGTGAGGGCCATTAAACATTTTAAACAGTACCTTTACGGGCGTAGTTTCAAGGTAATCACTGACTGCAATGCTCTAAAAGCATCAAAGCATAAAAAAGAGCTTCTTCCCAGAGTCTACCGTTGGTGGGCATTTCTCCAAAACTACAACTTCGAGATTGAATATAGAAAAGGGGAACATATACAGCACGCTGATTTCTTTAGTCGAAATCCACTTACATTAGAGATAAATATCATGACAAAAGATTTCGAATGGCTTTTCAACTTTTGTTGAACAACGACGAGATATGACTCTTAGACCAATCATAGATGCTCTAATATCTAATGAACACGTAGAGGGTTACAAATTAAAAGAAAATGTGTTACTAAAGGTATTCCCAGAAACGGTTCTAGGTACCCAAGAAGCGACAGTTGTCCCAAAATCGTTTCAATGGAGTCTTATAAATACGTATCATACTGCATTGAAACACCCCGGCTGGGAGAAAACCCTACATAAAATAAAGAAATCTTATTGGTTTGAGAAAATGTCGTTGACTATTAGAAACTTTGTCGATAACTGCATCGTACGTAAAACTTCAAAAGGACACTCTGGTGCAATTCAAGCCCAACTACACCCTATACAAAAACCTGTAGCTGCCTTCCAGGTTATACACATGGATATTACGGGTAAACTGGGTACGGCAAACAATCATGATTATATTATTACGATCGATGCTTTCAGTAAGTACGTATTATTTTATTACACTAATACAAAAAGTCCACATAGCACAGTGGCTGCTTTAAAACGTACAGTGCATTTGTTTGGAACACCTACACAAGTAATAGTCGACGGTGGTTGCGAGTTTCTCGGCGAGTTTAAGATTTACTGTGATGCAGCTGGCATAAGCATTCATTCAATTTCACCAGGAGTAAGCCGAGCTAACGGTCAAGTCGAAAGAATGTTGGGTACGCTCAAAAACGGACTTATTATGATTAATAATTGTGAAACTGAAAACTGGCTTCCTGTGCTCGACGATCTACAATTGGCGTTCAACTGTACTCCACAAAGTACGACAGGTGTTGCGCCACTTACCTTAATTACTCGCCGTAAAAATTGTTCCCCCAGAACTTCTTCACCTAGTAGATTATGAAACAAAGACCGTAAACATTGAAAAAATATATCAACACGTACAACAAAAAACATTAAATGCAGCCCAGAAGGAAAGATTCGATAAAAATAAGGCTCGTATTCGTTCCTTTCAGAAAGGTGATTACGTCTTGTTAAAGAATAATCCTCGTAATCAAACATGTTTAGACTTAAAATATAGTGAGCCTTATGAAATATGTAGCCTCCTAGGAAATGATCGCTACATGATAAATTTTTTTTTATATTTACATATAAAAAAAAAAACTTAATATAGTTAAATCTGATATGTATACTTTTTACTCACAGGTTTCTTCTCCCTAAATATATGTAAGAAAACAGCATTGCCAGTCTTTTGGAAGTACTGTTCGACGTAATTACGACCGAAGCCGAGGAACGATGTTAGCGAAACATATAAGCCGGTTTCCAATTCCTGAAACAATTTGACAACATTATTAGAAAGTACAAATAGAGGTCATGATATATTGACGTATCAGAAAAAAGTTCACTCTAAAAATGCGTTTTTTTAAAGATTTTACTTTATTTCCTATAGACACATGGTCCACATGGTCCATACTATTTGTTGAGTATTATATCTCTTTATAAATTAATTTTAACTTTTTTACGAGATAACTTAGTACTAGAATAATATGTCTAAGTAATCAGTTTCTATAAGTCCCTAAAAGAGTTCAATATCATAATTACAGCACTTTTTGTTGCCTACCTACACATAGTTACCTACCTAATTATAATAATTCAACTAAGGTGACTAAGTTTAGGACTCCTGGGCAAGGAATCATTATATATTTTAATTTGTTTTTCAATATTGTTGCAGATAAAAAATTATATTATAAAGTTTGTTTTCTATAAAGTATATAAATTGTCACTACAAAAAAAATAGTGAAAACTAAATAACATGTAAAAAAAGATATTTCAAAGCTATCATATGCATGATTACACTTTGAAAAGCCCCCATGATTTGCATACTGATAACATATTGCCATAGGGACCCGTGCAAAATCATAGGGGCTCATAGCTGTGTACACCGTCAGTTGAAACAGAACGGCAAAATGTTTAAGGCAGTTGACTTATATTTAGGGGGCTTTCTTATTTTATGTGGTTTTGGCATCAGCTTGCTTAATTTAAAAAGTTGGGTGTCAAGTAAAAATAAGTATTCTAATATATTGTTGTCTTAGAATATGTTACTTATGTGTGTAGTATATTTTGTAAGCAAGAAATAATAAAGGCTTTTTATTTTTTTTTATTTATTTATTTATGGGCGAATTTGGTGTGGAGATGCTGCACTCAATCTATTCGCGGATATGTAATACAGGAGATTGGCCTAGGGATTGGTTACAAGGCAATATGTTTATCCCTCTTCACAAGAAAGGCTCAACTAAAAAGTGCAATAATTTCCGCCTAATTTCTTTAATATCCCACGCTGGCAAAATATTGCTTTATCTACTTAATAAGAGACTACAAGCATATACTTCCTGAGATTGCCCGAGAACAAGCCGGTTTTGTCAAAGCAAAAAGAGCACGTGAATATACTGGAACGCCGCGGGCCTGAGGAATAGGACTCACTTCCTCAGGTACATCCTGAAGGAGCAGAACGCCGACCTCGCGTTGGTGTGTCAGACCCACCTGCGCCCCCAAGACTCCCTCAAAATCCCCGGCTACCACGTGCTTCGTCAGGACACCCCTTCCCACCATGCTTGGAGAGGGCTCCTTATTGCCATCCGAAGAAGTACTGTTCATCAGCCCCTGCCAGACCTCAACACCCTGTCCTTCCAGTCCCTGGGTGTGGAAGTTCAGCATGGTGACGAGAGACTGCATATCTATGTCATCTACAGACCACCCACCTCCAAACTCGTAACTCCCGAAGTCAGGCGAATGCTGAATACCACCACACCCATAATTGCTGCAGGGGACTGGAACGCGAAGCATCTGGCCTGGGGATGCAGC
>JAKGSA010000406.1:0-37328 GCA_033558755.1 Philaethria dido
CCCTCTGCCTACCCTGCTATATGCGGGATACAGCATGAAGTTAAAAAAAAAAAATGTGTATTATTTTTCCTACTGGAACCTTGGGTTTAAGTGTTGAGTGGGTCAAGAAGGGGCAGTGTGAAAATTATTGGCTCATGGCAGAACAATGTTCGGAAAACCTAAATACAATATTTACCTCTAGTAACTGTTTAGTCTTCGTCAATTGGTCGATTTCCTCCTTACACGTTTTTAAGTCACTATTGATTTTCTCATTGAGCACTTCTAAAGACTTCCATTTCTCGTTCAATTCTTTTATTTGTTGGTCCTTTTCCAGTAATGTCTTTTCGTCTTCCTTTTTTTGGGTTTGCAATCTGTAATATTTTTTTTTAAATAAAAAGTTACACAAGTATTAAGAAAAGCATGATCAATCATTAATATTTATGTTTTATTATTGTGGCATTATAAGAATATTTTAATAATGAACATTTAGATAAAAAAAAGAATTACAGCATTGATAATCCTTATTTAGTATATTTTTGAGACTCACCTAATAATAATTCCGGTTTGAATCTGTGCAGTTTTCTCATGTGTCTTTATGTTATTGGTTAATCTAGTACATTCTTTACACTTTTCTTGTAACTCATTCTGCAATACTTTATTTTGTTCCGATAGAATCTTGCTTTTATTTTGCAACTTATCTATTAAATCTGTGTTTTCTTTGAAGGTGGTTCTAAGTACTTGAATATCGGAAGTTAGCTTTTCCATATCAATTTTGTTCTTATTTAACAGAGCACACGCACGAGACAACTCGTTGGCACAAGTTTCTTTTTCTTTCCTTATAATGTCATTGATAGACTTCAGGTTATCAATTTCCTTTTGTAAATTGGTCGCAGATTGCAATAGCTCAGATACTTTAGTGTCATTTGATTTTTCATAAAGAGTTTCGACTTCACTTTCCAAAGAGCTAATACGCGCATCTTTATTAACGATACTTTCCTTATACATATTGTTTTCTTCTGTTAATTTATTTATAATACAAATATTCATATTATTTTCCTCCACTTTTTTCTCATATACATTATTTAATTCGTCGTGTATATTCTTTTGCGATATATATTGCTGTTCCTTGACTAATAGATCCGCACTCATTTTTTTATTATCTTCAATGATTTTAGCTTGCTCTTGTTCTTTAGCTTTAAGAATTGTTTTCAACTCTTCCTTTTCTAATAAAATATTACGTTTTTCAGATTCTACTTCTTCATAGTTGGATTTGAATTGTGTAGAAATAGACTCTAGAAGTATAGTGAGAATCTCTAGCGTGGGGAGCGATGAGTCTACGTTCTGAGTAATAACTTTATCATCCAACATCTTCTTACAGCTGTTTATTACCAACATTCTTAGGTCCTTCTCTTTATTCACAATATCTAGAGTCACGGTAGAACTGATTTCGTGCATTTTTTCCTTTTGTCTTTTCAGTAAATTGATCTCCTCTTCATTTGCGTTTAGTTGTGATTTCAATACAATTAAATTTTCATTAATGGAATCAATGTTCGTGGTCATACGCTGCAGCTCATCAGTAAGCTGTTGTTTTTCTTTATTTATTCCTCCAATTATGTTGTTATATTTTTCACAGATCAACTCAAAGATTGAAGTGCTACTAAAGCCAAATTCCTTATCAATTTTTTTCAAAAATTTATCACTGAAGTTGAAATCAAGATTGTCAGAGTCAGTATCTTCATTAATAATGCCTATATTGGTTCGTACTTGAGACACCACAGTAGCCATTGTCTGCAAGTAGACATCTTTCTCCGATATATCTTTAGTCAGTATTGCCTGTTCGTTATTTAATTTAACAATTTTGTTTTCCAACGCGTTCTTTGAGTCTTGGAAATCTCTTAGCTTATTGACGAGATTTTCAATTTCATTCGAGTGTTTTACAGTTAGGTTATCATATAACATTTTCATAATATCTATTATTTTAATGTCATTCTGTAAGCTTTCTTTGTCTACGCCCAACTTTTCAGTATAATAATTCACACAGTCTATTTTATCCGAGGCATATGCATCTGTACTTTGTTGCGTAGATATGTTTTGATAATTCACTTGTGATTTCATATTGTTGAATGAACAAACAAGAGGGTCGTTTATGCTATCATCTAACTCCATAGCATGACCTATCGAAAGGTTACTACGTTCTAAATGTTTTTTTATTGTGGTAACTTCTTCTTTCAATTCAATACAGTCCTCTTTGCCCGCATGTAGTTCGTTTTGCAAAGTGCAAATTTTATTATATCTCGATGACCTGTCAGTATCGCTATAACTTCTATCTAATTTTGAATGGGACTCTGCTATTTTGGTCTCTAATGTCATGATTATTTCGTCTTTCAATTCACAAGCTGAACAATGTTTTTCTTCGTCTTTGTCATTTTTTAAACGGTGAATTTCTTCTTCTAATTGAGTGAATTTTTCATTGAGATTGTTATTGATTTCTTTTAACGAGTCATGTTCCTTTTTAAGATCGTCCACTTCTGATATGCTTTCCATAACTTGGTTTGACAAAGAATCATTTTCTTCTTGTAAATTTTTCACTTCTTTAACCTTTTTATTTAAAGAATTAGTAAGTGCTTCTATTTCATTTTGTTTCTTGCTGTAATCTTCTTCTAATATAGTTAATTTACGAACTAAAACTTCAGTGTTGGGTACTTCTAGGGAGAGATTATGATATTTTTTCTCAATATCAGCCTTTTGAGATTCTAAATCAATTAATTTCTTGTTCATAGACTCAATTTCTCTTTGGCAATTTTCTTCCATTGCTTTAGCCTCATCCTTATATTTACAATCTCCGCACGATTCTTGAATGCTCATATTTGTTGTCATTTTGATCGGGCTACTTTGAGCATCTGCAACATGGACTTGTGCCTCTTTATTTTTTGAATAGTCTTCCACGAGATACCGTAATTTATCGTTTTCATTCTTAAGCGAGGCCAATGTTTCTAAAATTTTGTGACTTTCTAGCGTATCCGTTTCAATCTGAGAACGTGATATATTACACTTAGTTACATCCTCAAATTCGGTCTGACAGGCTACCTCGTTATACGGATATACTTGAGTTGTATTGAAACATGTTTGATCATTAGCTAGTATGGTATTATCACAGGTAGTCAGTGTCACATTAGTGTCTAACATTAAAAGATCACCATCCATAGTAGATTCATTTTTAAATGTCGAATGTAACGAAGCAGTTTCTAGGGCATTAGGTAGAGAATACCGTTTAAAACTATCATTGGGTCGGAATGAAGTTTCAGATTTGAGTATAACCATAAGGTCATGTAGCTGTTTTCTAAACTCTGGTATATCTCTTTGGCACACCGTATGGAATCTACTATGATGGTGTTGGAAGAATTTTAATTGGGAACTTAACGATTTATTTTCTGCATAAGCAGTTGCAGTGAGTGTGGATAAATTTGTTCTGTGATTAACTATTTTTTTTTGTAATTCATGTGAATATTCTAAAAGTAATCGTACCTCCTTCTGAACTTCCTCTTGCTCCTTCGTATGTATATAGTTTTCTTTCTCCAATTCACAGACTCTATTCTTTAGTTTGTTATTTTCTGCTTGTATTGTGGCAATTTCAGACATAAGCTCTTCACAGCGGCAAATGTTTGCAGTTTCTATATTACTTGATTCGCTTGACGATTTTGAAGTTAGAGACTTTTCTTTTTCAGGGGACTCGATTATTGCCATTATTTTATTGCAACACAATGATAAAAGACTAGGAGGAGAACTAGTATCACTAATATCGCAACTCTTGGAACAGACTTTCTGCTTAGTTGGACTAGATTTTTCCAAACGACATTTTTCACATATTTGTAAAATAGAAGGCGATGTTTTAAGTTCGTAGTTTTCTGTTTGTAATAAATCGATTTCTCGCTTCATGGTTAACTCCAAATTTATAAACTTATCTCTCCATTCCTTGGCTTTATCTTCAATTACTTCTATTTCACTCGACTTTTTCAGTAAGTCATGTTTAAGTTGGTCCAATAGCTGATTGCTATGTTTCAAATCGTCAGTCAAATTTTTAGTACCCTCTTGGATGGTTTTTAAATTATGGGATAATATACTATTAGTTTTTTCTAATTCGGCTGTGTTTTGTATTAATTTAAGGTTTTCTTCAGTAAGTTGTTTTATTTCTTTTTTAGCTTCCGCCAATATGTTTTCTACGTCGTTGCACTTTGTTTCATGAGAATTGATAACACGAATGTGGTTAGCAATTTTCTCTAGAGTTAAAATAATTTGTTCGCATGCATTTTCTGAATCGCTACCTAATTTACATGAAACACTGTTTTCAATATTAAATTCAGACGTCAGATTTGTGGCATTTTCCAAAATATTAACCAAAATTTTATCACGTTCAGAAGTTAGGTCACGAAGTTCTTCTTCATGACTAAGTGTAGCATTTTCAAGTTGTGACCTTATCTCACTTAGCTCTCTTTCTTTATTATTTATGCTTTGATTGAAATAGGTTTGAGATACTTTAAATACTGTTACAAGATTCATAATTTTACTTTTAAAGCTTTCAATGGGGTCATCATCAACAGTTTTTATATTCTCACTGTTTATTTTTGATATACTTTGAATTTGTACATAAAAGTTGTCTAGTCCGTTATTGACTTCTTGGATTTTTGTTTGCATGTCATTGATTTCTTCTTCTCGCTGATTTAATAACACTCTTATATTATTTCTTTCTGAAACTGTGTCTGAGGCTATTTTTTCTAAAGATGCCAAGTTGTCATTTAATTTATTGAAAGCTGTTACTAAATTGCCTACTATGATCGGAACTTTTGAGATATCGTTCGTAAATAGCGCCATTATTTTTTGAACCTTTGCCAAAGTACATTTAGCTTTGTCTATATTCTCCTCCGCTTCCATATCTTCTTTGTATAACGTTTTTATGATATGTTCCTTCGCAACGATATCATTTTCCAAGTCAGAAATCGTTTCTTGTAAATTCTCGATTTTTGATTTTAAATTTTCATTATCAGAAGTAAGATTCTTTTCTTTTTCTGTGTATTTAGATGTTAGTGATTCATTATATTCTTTTAATTTACCTACTTCTCGTGTTCGTTCCTCGATTAATTTTTCCAACAATTCTTTGTCTTTTTGGATGCCCGACAGCTGTATTTTTAATTGCAGTTCGATATTTAATAAATTATTCTTCTCCTCAGTTAAATTTTCAACAAGAGTATTTTTTTCAGTTTCTAAAACTTTCAGATTGCTTAAATCGACATTAAGCGCAGCAATTATTTTTTTACATTCATCTAGTTCCGTAAAATAAGCAACATTAGAAGCATTTGCATCAATTGTCGACTTCAAACGTGTAATCTCTTCATCCCTTGAGTTAAGCGCAGTTTTTAATGACTGTAAAATATTTTTCATATTTTCATTATTTGCAATAAACATTTCTTCGTTGGCTATCATTGTTTCTATATCATTTTCACTTACTTCAATTTGGTTCATATTATCTTTGAGTGTGCACTTCACCTGTAATTCATGAATAACGTCTTTGTATGACTCAATATCGGCGTTAAGTGATTCTATATTGGATTTCTGATTTTCAATAGTATTGTTTAAATTGTCTATTGTTGATTTATGAAGAGAATTCTCATTTTCTATAAGTGATGTTTTCTCTTTGAAACTTTGTATCATATCTTGCAATTCTTTGTTGATATTTTCTAAGCTATCTATACGTAATTTTTGTGCGTGCAAATTAGCTTCTAATTCTAAAATGGTTTGGTTATTTTGTGCTAGTTGAGTTTGTACGTCGTTAGAAGGTAACTGTGTGGGCTTTATACTAATAATACTGTTGTCACAATCACTGTCGACTAGAGATATATCTCTGGACATATCCATAAAGAGTATTTCTTTGCCTATTGCTTTGGATGATATTTTACCTGAATATTAAAATAACAAAAGAGCATTATTAAACTATTTACATAACTAACTTAAAGCTTGTTAAATTTTTTGATAAATTAAAATTCGAATCAGTAAATATTTCAACTAAAACAGTTTGATTACCTATTTTTAAATCTTGACTTATGTAATAAATAATGTCATCAAAATATAAAATTAGTTCCATTTTGTGTTCATTACAAGTTATTTCTATTTAAAACAAATTCTATAAATAGATAAATGTAACATACCAATAATATCCCGCTTCTTTTTATTTTCATGTTCTTGTAATAAAGACAGAAGGTCATCTTCCCTGCTTTTAGATTTCTTCTTAAGTGTCTCATAACTGACTTCCCAATCAGTTAGTTTTGTGTTGTATTCTTTAGAAGCTTTTTCCAATTCTTCCTGTATATATAATATAAATATAGTCATATATTTTTTTAATATGAGTCCCAGCTTTTATCTACGGCTTTATTCTTGTTATTGAGATCAAATAAGGTTCAAAGATTAATAAAAAGGAAACAACAAAATTAAAATTCGTTTAAGCTAAACATACTTTGATTTTTTTTTCTCTTAAAAATGTGTACAATATTTCACACTTATCAGTTGAATAGTTTATGTGTGAAAACGTAACAAACAAACAAACAAACACATATTCGTATTTATAATACAAATGATTTATATACAACTCTTTTCTTGTATAAAATATAATATAGCATATACATGTCAATAGATATTTAATATTTAATCTGCCATAAATTAGCACTCTTACTTTAGCAACTGTTATTTGTTTTATTTTCTCCTCAGCTGTATGTATGTTAGATTTCATTGTGTCCATATCTTTATCTTTTTCTTTGCTAATGTTTTCTAATTTTGTCAATTCATCCTCCAATTCAGCAATTCGTAATGATTTATTATCCAGTTTTTCCATTAGTTCAACCTAAAAACAAAAAATCCTTTAAACACACAAAACTATGAAAAATTGTAACAAATAATACTAAAGCCTTATTTATTAACGCCTGTCGTGGCGCAGAGGCACAAGCGTGCAACTGTAAACACGACAGGTTGTGGATTCGATTCCCACACCAGGAAATGGAATTTTTCATTTTCTGGGTTTGGTAACAAGGCAAAGCGCGGCGTTGAGTTCCGCTACTCAGCACGCAATGCCTCAATTCAGTGAAAAGTGGGGAACGGAGTGTTTTAACACTAGGTTCCCTCTGCCTACCCTCTTATATGCGGGATACAGCGTGAAGCTATGTATATATGTATGTAATACTAAAAAAAAACAAGCCAGGCTGGTTAAAAATTGTCTAAGTATTCTAAGTAAGTTCCAATATAAAATATTTTAATATTGGAAAGTTTTAATAAATTAAGAAAATAATCTTCAAATCAAGCACAATGCTATATATATATACAAGTAATTTACTTTAAAACAATATTTCACTTGATTAAATAATATGCTGAAAGTAGTATACAGAAAGTACTTACAATATTAGGAGTGTAGATTTTTTCTCTTTCAGTAAGTTCCACAATGTCTTTTAAATTTTTCTCAGCTTGTTTAGCAGTTTTCCTTAATATGCATGGCGGGGTTTTGGACGAATCTGAAATAATGATATAATAATATATTCTATATTTTACGAAAATGCATGTATTTCAGGATACGCAAAAAGTAAGTTAACATTAAGTTTTTTCTTAATTTTGGTACTTATTCATCCGGTATATAAATTAATATTTAAAAAAATGCATTGCAAGTCGGTTTAACGACCTATTTACGCTTGGTCCGGATATATTAATATATGAATTTTATTTATTTTTTTTAATTTCACGCTGTATCCCGCATATAGCAGTGTAGGCAGAGGGAACCTGAGAACCTAGTGTTAAGACACTCGGTTCTCTTTCAACAAATCCATTCCTCACTTTCCGCCAGATTAAGGCATTGCGTGTCTCAACACGCGCAACACGGAACTCAACGCCGCGCTTTGCCTTGTTACCAAACCCAGAAAATGAAAATACTTCATTTCCTGGAGTGGGAATCGAACCCACAACCTGTCGCTTTACAGTCGCACACTTGTGCCTCTGCGCCACGACAGGCGTTTTTTATTGTTTTATTTGGTCATATTTCATACTTTTTCAAGTTTTCAATATTACACAATTCTTAACTATACGCTGCACTTAAGAAGTGTTGCACCAGTTTGTCTATATATAAATTCCACATCAATTCCCAATTAATAGGTTTATAAATTCCCTTCGAATCCGAATTGACCGCATGTATTTCACTCAATATACTTTACGTTTAAACTGTGCTACGATGATTTCAATTATCACAGTCAAACAAAAGTATTTTTACAGTGTCATGCATTTTCCTTCACAGCCGAGTAAGAGAGAAAGTTTCAAGATACTTCATATCTTTGTTTCCGAACTCGAGACACGGTTTGTCATACCAGATCGGGGTAAAATAAAATAATATAAAAAATATAATCATTTCGTGTGATTGAACCTAGAGCTATCACATAATATATTTACATATAGATGTCCCACTGTACCATGAGGACCGTCTCAAAAGAATTTGAACCTTATATACATAACAAATAAAGTACAAAACAAAATGATTTCTATGAAATATACTTACTATAACACTTATGGTAAGGTGAACAGGTCTGTACGTCTGATGATGTGTCGTCGTCGCTATCTACAATACATTACATAAAACGTGCCATAAACATTTAACATACTACGTACAGTGCAAAAAATAAATGTAAAAAAAATATTGTGCTGCTATTTCTAAAAGTAACAGTGCAAGAAATTATCAATATTATATCAGAGGTCTAATAATAAAGGCGACAAAGTTCATTTTTTACTAAGAAACCATGACAATCATATTTTTTAAGATTCCATGTTAATTGACATAGCTTAATATAACTTTACTTTTTTTTTAACTACACGCTGTAACCCACATATAGCAGGGTAGGCAGAGGGAACCTGAGAACCTAGTGTTAAGACACTCCATTCTCTTTCAACAACTCCATTCCCCACTTTCCGCCGAATTGAGCCTTTTTATTTGCCTTTGCCTTGTTACCAAACCCAAGAAATGATAATACTAAATTTTACATTTCCTGGAGTGGGAATCGCAGTCACACGCTTGTGCCTCTGCGCCACGACAGGCTTAATATAAAAATACAGATTAAAATAAACTATACTTACCGAAATAAATGACAATTTATAAATATAGTATCTTTGCGTTGTTATCCGTTTTTTGTAAATTGCATTAGCTAGACTTTGCCACCTTTTTTATTATACCTCTGATATATTTGATCATTTGTAATGTAAAATTTAATCTAAGTTTCTTTTATATATATATGTGATCTTATCTATAACATAGCGATATTCATTAATTTTCCATCTCCATTTAAATTTAAAATAATATAATGAGACATCAAAACTAACAATTAAAATAAAAAAAAGTATTCCGATTAAGATGTTCACTTTATAGTAAGTGTTTCATCTTACACCATACACACAAAATTAAAACATTTTTTTACATGAAATCTAACACTTATAATGAATATTTAATTTAAATAAGGAAAAAGTTACCTAATTCAATAATTTCGTCACTAAAATTAACTTTCTTGTTGGGCGGCGGCGTGATGAGACGCGGCTCCTCCGACACACTGGACAGACTGCACGCGCCTTGTATCGGCTGGAAGCCTGGTATACTGCTCGTCAGGGACAGGGGACTGGAAAAAATATTCATATTAAAAAATGTGCTTGACAGTATTTAGAAAACGTACAATTTGAATACAGCGGGAATCGAACCCGCGCTTCTTGGAAACCGCCCAAGCGCTTCGACCTCTAAGCCATGCGTTCTATTTCCAGCGTTTCCTAAGTGTGCGATTAACACTTTCAAACTTCAAAAATTGTATTTGACGCATTATTTCGCAGAGCATATAACCTAGTATCAAAAGAATCCGTTTTTCGATTGCAATTTTTAATACTTTTTTAGCTCCACGCTGTATCCTGTACATAGTAGAGGGAACCAGAGAACCTAGTGTTAAGGCACTCCGTTCTTTTAAGGTTTCCCCACAGGAATAATATATTTTAATAGTGATTTAAAGAAAATAAAATAATATTGTCTCGCTGATTTTCTTCAATGCACTTAAAAATATTAACAGAATCGTTCGTTTTTATCTATCGTAACTGAGTTATGAGTTCGATTTTAAAAGAAATTTCTTTTTTAAAAAATCATTTAATTGTTTATGCAAAGCGCAGTAGTTTTAAGTTAGAAGAAGTTAATTAATCATATGTTCTCTATATATTACGAGGAAAAAAAAACACAACAAAGAAATTCCAGCAATAAATAGATTTTACTTTTCAAGATCCTGAGACTTCGATTAACACACACACTTTAAACTAGTAGCAAGCTATATTATATTAAATTATGCTTCTGACCAACCATGATATTAACTAAATAGCAATTAAACTGTAAAAGAATTTCTTACACATTAGATGTCAAATATTTTGACAGCAATTTTCTTCTACCAAGTTTGACAGTCAGGTTTTAAATTTAAAAGAATTTGAAAACAGCCAAATTGGATTGTGAAATTTTTTTAATCTAGGGTAGTGTAATCACACATAATAAGTGTGTACATAAATATACCAGTCGTAATTCAGTTTCAAATTGTAGGTAAATATTTTTTTACTAAATATTTCTCTGATATTATTTAATTTTTGAGTGAATATTATTATGCTTTTGCCATTACTTTAGAGTAAATCGTAAAATCTTGTTGTTTCTTACTACCAAGTCGAGGCTTTTTTTTTTCAACTTTTTTCACGCTGTATCCCGCATGGAGCGGGGTAGGCAGAGGGAATCAGAGAACCTAGTGTTAAGACACTCCATTCTCTTTCAACAATTCCGTTCCTCACTTACCGCCGAATTGAGGCATTGCGTGTTGAATGGCAAGGCGAGGTAAGACCTATATACCAAATTTTAGCTTTCCACGTCTTATCGTGTTAATTACGTGTTGTCTATCAATCAGTGAGCAACAAAAGAATTTTATATAATATATATTAGAGTAGATAATGAAGCAGAAATAATATCATATTTTTTCGTATATCCACTGCACTCTTACATTATGACAACTAAGTTGTATTGAATTAAAGTAAGCAATCTGTCAAATTGAAAATGAGATTTTCATATGGAAAAATAGTAAACAACAACGATCAGCTCTAATAGAGATGATTATACCGTGTTAAATATTACAATATGAAGGATGTAGAATTACATCTGAATAGATTAATATATCAAGTTAAAATCAAATTCGGCAGACTATGAAAGATGAAACCATGCAAAGTACATTGATGGTTTCGATTCTATAAAACTAAATTATTAACTTACTTATATTTATGACTAGGTGTGCTAAACATGTGCATCGCTGGTAAAGGATCTTCCTGTATTGGATGCAGAGTTGATATAGTCATACGTCGCGGTGGCTGCAACTTTCTTCTAGCACCACATAACAAATCTGTGCTCATTTTTCTTTCACAAAATCCATTCAATATTAATTTTTGTAATTGTGTTATTTGTTTTTGAAGTTTAAAGTTGTCTTGCTGTAAATTAAATTAATAGAAATAATTAATTTCACTGTTTCCACAGCCGAAACTGAGGTTTAATAATTTATGCCTTACTGCTGGCAATACTACAAATGCATTTTTCATATACAAAATCATATAATTAATATGTTATATCCAATACTATTTAACATACATACATAGCTTCACGCTGTATCCCGCATATAGCAGGGTAGAGAGAGAACTTAGTGTTAAGACACTCTATTCCCCAGTTTCCGCCAAATTGAGGCATTGCGTGCTGAGTGGCGGAACTCAACACCGCGCTTTGCCTTGTTACCAAATCCAGGAAATGAAAAAATCCATTTCCTGGAGTGGGAATCGAACCCACAACCTGTCGCTTTACAGTCGCACACTTGTGCCTCTGCGCCACGACAGGCGTTTTATTTTCTATTTAACTCTACTTAATAATTTGCTTAGACAAATAAACTATTTAAATTATGGTACAATTAGTAAGAAGTGAAGTCATGATCGTTGTGAGTTTCACATTGGAGAATATAATTAAATAAAAAATATATTGCTTTCCCAAACAAATGAAAACAAGAGAATGGAGTAATGTAACACTTACAAAGAGCTATGTTGAAGCTAAAATAAAAAATAATTTAAATAAATTTTAAATAACTATACTAACTTCGACACTCTTTTTGCCTTCTAATTGTGTTTTTAGCAAAGACAGTTGTTTGGTGAGTGACTGTATCATTGTTGCGTCTGTTGCCACCGCATTCACCGCTGGAGTATTCTTTATAGCTTTAGCTCTGTTTGCAAATCTGAAATATTCATATTTAAATATTATTAGCTTAGTGAAATTTATTCAAATTTTAACACATGGTGTTAAATAAAATAAAGAGAAGCATTAAATTTAAGTTTTTCAACTTTCTATCAGCAGACTTTGCAAAATGTCAAAATCCTTTGCAGATGAATAATAAATTGTATACAAACTATTATAATTCATTATAAATTTAACTAATTGCCTATATGTCGATTTAGATATTTGGGTGAAATTTAAAAAAAATAAACTGTTAATTAGATAAGTAATCATAACAATATCATGGATATTTAGGCCAAGCTGATATTAAGCACAAATGTGCCTAATTTCGAATTAAGCCATACAAATAGGCTATTTCAATTTTGGTTAGTTCTAAAACAATTTTGTTACCAAAGTTAATGAATTCAGTCCCTCCATAATATACCTAACGAAGTTGTAATAATACTAAAAACAATTTTATTGAAAATTTCTTTCTGAATGAATTATTAATTAATTAAAAGAAACCATTAAGCTATTCAGCCTATTGAAAATATTATACTCACTGCAATGTAGATATAGTTTCTTCAACAGCGGCAGGAGTCACGGCACATATGATGCTAGTTTTGGCGTTACCGCCGAGCGAATTTTGTAATATCCGTGTCAATTTACTATCGCGATAGTTCACATGCCTGAAAAAAAAAATACTTTATCATTGTTTGAAAGATTAATAAGAGTAATTGACATATGTTCTTCACCCAAAGTGTCCTATATAACATTTTTCAATATTAAAAAAAAATGTTTTCATTTCGATTTTTTTCAAAAAAACCCTTGAATCGGATATAAATATGGTACCAAATGTTAAATTTTTACTGCATTTATTTTAGTATTATTAATAAGGAGTTTTACAAATTACAATTTACCAGCTTTATCAGCTAATGTTTCTAAATTTTATCAGCTACCTAGTAAAACTTAGAAATATAAGCCTGATAAATACAACATACTTTCAAATATAAAATTTATTATTAATAATATTTGGTAAGGCCATTTTGATTAATAATAGTATAAGTTATCTACAAGGAATTTAAGATATGAATTTTAGTAGATAAATAAGATTTATATATTAGCAGTTGGGGTTTTGACTAATAGTTATAATATATAGAATAAAAAAGGAGTTTTTATAAATATACTTCCAGCAAGAACATGCAGTTTGGACAGGAAAAATAGAAAACAAAAACAGTATTAAATGTTGATGTGTCAGATTTGCGCGGTTTTTCGAATCCATATAAGCGCTCTAGCCAATTAAACTATACATCATTAATAAATCGAAATTCTTATACACTTGTTACAAATTATTTTTTCTTGTTAGCTAAATAAGTTGAACGGATATAGAGTTCGAATTCTGATGCATTAAATTTTTTATAAATTTCCAAAATGTTTAACTTATCCTAAATGTATGAATAAAAAATCTCTAAAATAAATTAATAAAAATCTAATAGTTTTTACAACAGCTTTGTTAATTTTTCAGTGAAATATACACAGTATATAAATTATTACAAAAATTGAAATAAAATTTAGTATGTTACAATATTGGCCCTATTTGCAATTTTCAAAAGTTTATACAAACAAGCTGTAATTTCAATATATTATATATAAACATTAAACAACAGTAAATAATCAGAATAATCTAATTATAATAAAAAAAAAACGCATACAAATATCAGTTCAAAAAATTAAAAAAAAAACTTACTTGTGTGCCGTTAAAGGGCTTTCCGATAGTTGTTTAATGACTAATGCCAAAGCAGATAGTGACTTATTTATATGAGTGCCCTCCTTAAACCTAATACCAGTAGCTCCAGTTTGGCCTGATCGTTCTGAACCAGCCAAGTCAACTAAGTTGAGTTGAGACACATTTACTGATCCAACTTCCTCTTCACCCTCTATGTGCTCTCGGGACTCTATTGTCTATAAAAAAAAAGTGTGTACATACAAAAAAAAAAAAAATTATGTATAAATGGCAGAAGTAAAACTTCAGAAAAGTAGACGAGAGAATGAAGTGAATATGAAAGTATCAGGAATATTAAGATATAAGTACCAGGACTTCATAATTGTTATATGATTTTTATAAATATTTATTATATGTTTCCTTAAACAATGTAACTTAACTTAAAATAAATAAAGTAAATAAAATTAACTAAATATATTTAGTGTGTAAAATTATCTGAAAAGTACCAGGAAACCATATTCGATGAGAAGATCTGACTGATGCACTGATAGGCAAATAGGCCTAATGAATAAATGATAAATAGAACTTGGTATTTCTCTTTTTCAACTTAACAAGACAGAGATAGATGTATGTATATTTCTGTCTCATTCTAACCTACACATTTAAGTATTTGTGTCTCTTACGTTCATTTTTCCATTGTTTCCGGTCTATATATGTTGTTTCCCTCGTATCTACGTCCTATGTATTTTATTTTTAAAACAACGAAACGCTACTTAAACTAACTTGTGTTTTCGAAATGAAAGCTTACTGATGATTATAAAATCAGCAAAGAGACGACTGAAAAGCCAATACACAGTAATTGTTCAAGTTATTACTTGATGACACTGCCTAAGTGCCATTGTTTTTTTTTTAATTGTAAATATTGTTCAACATTTGAACTTCAACATTCGACACACTGGGTAAAAGCTGTAATCCATTAATTAGATCAGGTAACCAAATAAAATACATGACAAGTCCTTGTCTTACCATTTCATAATTATTAAACATAATATTTGAAATTAAAAAAAAGATCTATCTAGATCTTTTACTTAAAAGTTTAAAAATATAAAATAATATTAATTTGGAAATAATGTAGATATAATAGTTTGAAATTTAAGAAAAAATACTTACAATTTGAAATATAGAATGAGATCTGCTACTTTCTTCATTCATATTTGTAAATCCCGTTTGTCTGTTGGCTTTGCCCTAAAAATAATATAAAAAATTGTAAAAACTAAAGGATCATTGTCATTATTGTCAAAAATCCTTTCACTATACAAGGTTGTCCTGGCAAGGACAAGTTTAATACCCTTGTGTTATTTTCAAGCAAGTCAGGTGACTAGTGGGACAAAAGGAATTGCAAGATATTCATATATTAAAAATAGATGCAATTGAAACTGATAAAAATTTATTAAAACTTTAAATTCTTTATATTAAACACTAGTTGCCTGCAACTATGTTTGTCTGAACTTAAAATATTGTCCTTCCCTTTCGTTTTGGAATTTCGGAAAATCCTCTCACATAACTCCTTTATAATCCTCAAGAATCAATAAATACATCTTTAATAGATATATTTATTGGTACATCTGTTTTTTCTGTTTTTTTTTGGAAAATCACCAAATTGGGTACACATACCACTTACATCTATATATTGAAAACACTACAAAGACTTCAATAAAAGTAATAGTATTTCAAAAATGTGCAGTTTTAAAAATGAGTGAAGCATTTATCTCAAAAGTCAAAAATATTTTAAAAAATTAATTCATTTTTATGTAAATATATATAGATATTATTTAACTTATGTGTAATATGAATAAAAACATTACTAAATATTACTCAAACAACTTGCACCTGACTAGAACTGCATAACTATACTTAAAATATACTACTTCGCAAATGCATTATATCAAGGTCAATGCTAAAGCCATAATGATTCAAGCATATATTTACATACTAAGCAGTTTATGTCACATAATAGTTTTGTTTTTAAACAAACAGAATAGATTAAAAAGTGTAAAATAAATATTAAAAATTTTTATTATGGTATATTATTTAACTAGTTGCCAGCTGCAACTTTGTTTGCTCGCTACTCATATGTTTCTTTCAAAGTAATAAGTAAACACCATTTTTCATTTTTATAGTGATTTAAGAATATCCTTTTAGCTCTCCTACCCTCCCAAAGGAATAAATTCAAAATTTATACATTCTACACCTAACAGTTTTGGCAGCTTCTCGTCAGTCAATATGTTTGTAGTAGTAGTATTATATACTATTGGTTATATCAAATACTTCCTAATGTATTAGATATGATACAAGAAAAGAAAACATTTCTTATTACAACACAAAAATATATGCTGATATTTACCTCTCTCATGAGCTCAAGTACTTCATCAGGTGAAGTTGTGACCTTGTAAGTGGCATCTACTTTAACTCCATGAAATGTTTCTTTAATTTTCACTGCTTGTTTCATATTAAGTAAATCTATTAGTGTCTCATTGTATATCTCCACATAGGATACTCTAAAAAATCAGGTAATTAATTTTATGAGCACACAAATGAACAAAATATAATAAAAAAACAAATGCTTATGCTTATGTAAAAAATTAAAAACTAGTATTTTTTTTTCATTATCCTCTATTCTATATTTTTTATTAATTATTATTGTATTCTTTTTTTTATTATAATCTATTATTTTTATAATAATTACTATTTTTTTAAAAAACCTTGATTATAATTCAAATTATATTTCTGGTTCCTAGTTTTGTATGATCAAGAAAAATATTTATTTAAACTATAAAAATTCTAACAATTACCTGACTAAAAAGTCCCTGTCTGGAACTTTTTTAATTATGTCAAATAAATTAAGCACAGCCAGCGGTATTAATCCAGGTGCATCATCAGTTCCAGTCATAGTATATGTCTTGCCTGAAGATGTTTGACCGTATGCGAAGATGGTGCCATTAAACCCGGCAGCTGCGGCCTCGACAATAGGCTTCGCAACATCATTATACACATCGCTTGTTTTTGTGTCTTTGTCATATACCTTGTCTGAAAAATAAATACGGCAAAAAAATTGCGACCTTCACTGTGACGTAGAATGCGCATGTATTTGGATAGTAATGCTTAAGAAACAACCATTAAAACTATACTACCGATGCCCATAGTAAAAACTCTGCTAACAAAGACAATACTCACCGAAAGTATAAGCTGATCCGCAGTCTCTTCCATTTTGGTCTAATTGGTATAGAGTATTATTGTTTACGCGCCATTGGTATGAGAGCTTGTCGTCTATTTCACGAGAAATAAGAGGCCGGACTTTGACAACTACTTTAATATTATCACTCATCTTTAAATTATATTTGCTTCTTATTGAACTAACTTAAAATATGTAAAATTTCTTTAAAACAAGGTAACGGCTTCATGCATTTCAAACATTTTTATAATTAAAAATTACAATCGCGAAGGATCCATCACAGAACACAGGCCGTCACCAAAATACTCAACGGCCAATTTCAATTTTATTTTAAGATCCATAGACAAACATTACTTTCGCTAGTAGGAACAAATTTATGATTTATGGTCTTAATTATTTTTTTTTTATTACTTTCGCTAGTAGGAACAAATTTATGATTTATGGTCTTAATTAATTATGTTATTTATGGTTATAAAAATATAAATTTTATATATTTTATCTTTTTTTATTATTTTATCTTTTTTTTATAAAACCATAGTTATTTTCCCTTTACGCAGTTTCAATATTTTTAGTAAATTGTGCTTTTTATATATTTTTTTCTAACTTCATTTTTCTATCATGTTTCTCGTATTATTTATAGAATTAAAATAGAATATAAAAAAATATTTCATAACAGACTGTATTTGCCACTTTGACAACTTTGATATTTTAATTTGTCATTTAAAGTCCATGTGTGTACTATGTAGTATCGACATTTTCAGGAATATTGTTTTTCATAAACTTTAAATATAATATTTAATTATAATGCAGCACGACGATGTAAGTTGCTAATTAAATGTTATTGAACTTTATTACTGCTATTAACAGCATTGTTTTATAAATTATATGTTTTTTTTTAGGTTGTTTGGGCTATTATCAACCAAACACATTGTTACCATAAAGTAACGTAAGTATTATGTTAGCATATTTTTTCACTTAAAAGTACAAACTTAATACTTTACAATTATAGTTTTGGTTTATTTACAGGACAAAAACACATCATTTTTGTAGATATGAGTATAACCTCACAGGTTTATGTAGTCGGTCTTCATGTCCTCTTGCGAACAGTAAATACGCTACTATTAGAGAAGAAAATGGTATTATTTATTTATACATGAAAACTGCAGAAAGGTGATTTTTTATTTTTAACTATCTCTTTATACATAATATTATAATTAATTCAAAATAATAATATTGTGTTCATTTTATCTATAAGAAGTATTTATTTTGTTTCAGAGTAATGTTTCCAGCTAAACAATGGGAAAAAGTTAAACTTTCTAGAAACTTTGAAAAGGCAATATATCAAATAAATGAAAATTTGCTTTATTGGCCTGCATTCATTAAAGCAAAATGCAAACAAAGATTTGTGAAAATTACCCAATACTTAATACGAATGAGAAAACTGAAATTAAGAAGAGTGTAAGTGTTTTATGATATTATGTATTACCACTTTTTCATACATAAATAGTATTTCATAATAGGAAAAAAGAATTTTACAATCAATCAATTCAACTGCAAAAATAGTAGACAATTCACATATAGTAGACTATTTTAAACTCAGCTGTATCAATATGTAGTTATATAGAAAATATAGATATAAATGTACACTCATGTATTGCAAGAAAGAAATTGAAAACAATCATTTGTTATAAATTCCTCATTCAATTTCTCACAAAATATTTAGAGATTATGTACACTCGTATGTAAAATAGGAATTATCCCTATTCATATTTTGAATTTGATTTTTTTTCAATAAATAGTGTAGATACTTAAGTAAGTTCCAATTTTTTGGCTTATTTTTGTTGTTAAATGATTATTTATAATTTATTATAGGAAAGAATTAGTTCCCATACAACGTAAGATAGAAAGACGGGAAAGGAGACGAGAAGAAAAGGCTCTAGTAGCTGCAAGAATTGATAATGCTATAGAAAAACAACTATTGGATAGACTGAAGAAAGGAACTGTAAGAAAATTTAAACTTTAGTTATAAAATTAAATATAAATAATACAATTATTTATAGATGTGAAAAACATGTTTGTTACTATAAAATTTCAAATGTATTTTATCTTTTTCAGTATAATGACATTTATAACTTCCCACAAATGGCGTTTGATGCTGCTCTTAAAGCTGAAGAAATTTCTGGAGAAAGTGAAAGTGAGAAATCTGAAGATGAGGAAGAAGTAGAAAGGGAAATTGAGCCTGAACTTGAAAGAGAACTAGAGAAGAATGTTGAAGAAGTTGATGAATTTGTTGAAGCTGACACTGATATGGAGAGTGATGGGGTAAGCTTTTTTTTATGAGTAAAATAAATAATAAACATTATTAGTGTCCCCGTATGTTAATAATGCATTGTGTAGTGACATATATGTCACTTTGTATAAACATGGATGTCAAACCATGGTAGTGTGTGTAACATTTATTTTATTAATTTAATATACTTTTTATTCATTACTTAAAAAATATTAGCTTTCTGCATTCCTTCTCTATATAAGCTATAAGTGTGCCAAGTGTCATGCTCCTCTGCCCGCGTAATTTTCGTAAAAAGGGATTTTACAAAGGTTTTACTTCACATATAGATTTTTATAATGCAATACAATTTTTTAAATTAAAAAAAATATTATAATATTCAATCATTTTCTTTATCAGTATAAGTACCTAATATTACACAATATCACCCAGGATTTTTTGTACATTTTTTCTAAAAATGTTTTTTTTTACAGGACAGTGAATCTGGAAGAGGAGAAGGTGTTGATGTGGAAAGTGACTTTGAATCTGAAACATCAGACATAGAGGTAAATGAAAAACATAATGCTATTGTTAAAGTAGTGTCATTAAACCCATTAGTGTCAAAATAATATATGTGTGAAGACTTAGTTTTATCAATAAATAAAGATCTTAATTGGAATTAAAGCCTGAAAACCAAATTTTTATGCTATTGTCTTAAGATTTTTGTTATGAATTGTTTTCCATTTTTTATTGTGGAGATAGAACTTTCCCCTCAGTTCAATGATTATACTTGCAAACTAAAATTGTTACCATTATGGTAATGGGATTCCATCGATCAAAACACACTGTCTTGAATTAAGTCAGAAAGCATAGAACTATGTGTTGACACTTAGATTCTCTGTGATATTATATGCAATATTTTCCTTATAAAGCAATTAAAAAATCTTTATTAATTATAAATCCTTTGCAATTATTAAATTTTTAACTATATTAAAAATTTTTATGCTAATTTTGGTATAAAATTTTGTCAAAACTCATATGCATTACCTTTGTATATTGCAATACCTTCATCCACTTTTGTCTTTAAAGTAAATACACATTACTATAGTATTGTCTAGTTTATTGTTATCATTACATAGTACTTATTTTAATAAATAAGTGTAACTTTTTAATCTACATAAAGGTACAAATATTTATTTAAGCAAACCTAACAAAACCAAATCTTTATATGGAATTTTTGGGTAAAATTGTAATTGATGGTTAAGTAAAGTATTTTAATATTAATCATTAAATTATCATTACTTTTAGTTATTTAACAACTTTTATAATGATGTCTTTATTTCAGGACATATCTGTAAAGGTACCGAGTAAGAAACCTCGAGTGGAGATTGAATATGAAACAGAACCAGTTGTTAGTGTTTCAAAAAAGAAAATAAAGCATTGATAATATGTTATTAATATTCTGTGTCTTATTTAATTCCTTTATTTTTTTAATTTTCTATATTGGTTTAAGAAGACGGTTTTAAGATGAAGAAATAACTGAAATAAGTTAGCTTTAATATAATGTAGTTTCTCTTTCAGTACGTTCAGTACGGTTCAGTTCTTAAATTATCGCAATTTCATTTTATCGCAAAGTTAAGTGAGATTTAATTTAATTTGCCTGTTTATTGACAGTTTGTGAAAAACATCGTATAATATATCAACAGATAGAGTATTCTCTATCTCTCTTCACTTTCTACAAAAATGTTTTTTACAAAACGAGAAAATTCGGTAGTCATGAAATAATTTTTTCATAATTTTTTTTTAAATATACTTTTATAACAAAATTCTATTTTTATAATAATCATAAGCCTCGTTTGATAAAATCCAGTGCTATAATAGAACATCATAATTAATTTCTGTATTCATTTGAAGGCGCGTTGATTGGAAATGTTAGGGATGAATCTTTATGTCGATTTCATTTAATTATTATATCTTCCTACATACGGGATAGGTACAGCGTGAAGCTAAAAAAAATACATTTTCTGTATTATTTCAATGCGATTGCACTAAAAGCAGAATATTTTGAAACGATTCTTTTAGTATCATATACATATAACAAAACAATAAAAATATTTTTAAAGTAATTTAATATGTGAATTATATAAAAAGAAAAAAGTTAGGTATATAAGAAAAATTCAAATTGCAAATTATTTAGATTGTTACACGATCATTATCATTACTAAAAATATTTTCATAAATATAAATTTTTGTCACGCGTCATTCATTCAATGATTAAATAAAAAAAAAAAAAATTAATTTTATATTAAAAATCCTACGTTAAAATTTACCAGTCACAACACTAGCAGTGACACTTTGTTCCTAACTTAATTACACTCATCCGTTAATTAAGAAAGTTGTTCCATCGATGCCCCCATTCCGTCCTATCCTTCGACGTATTGAAATTAACTTAAAGACGAAGTAAAACTTAGTATCTCAACATAAATATGTACGTTACTTTACGAACATTTAGCGATGAAATATTAAAAGCTCTAGCTGTAACCTTTCGACACCTCCTAATTAAATTACCGTTATCAATAAAATGTTATTTTTTATTTTCTAGTCAAATAACGTATTTTTCTGTACATAATCCGTTGCATTAATTTTAACAATTGTATTTTAAACCCAAGAAAAAATGTTGAAGAAAGAAATAAATTGTGGTTATTCATGGCGTAGCGGCACAAGCGTGTAACTTCAAACGCGACAGGTTGTGGGTTCGATTCACTTCGTTCGTTCCACTCCAGGAAATTAAACTATTAAATATTTATAACAATTAATATTTATTATTTTGATTTCCTTGCTCTGGTAACAAGGCAAAGCGCGGCGTTGAGTTCCGCCACTCAGCATTCAATGCCTCAATTCGGCGGAAAGTGGGGTATCTCATGAGAACGGAGAGTCTGTCCATTAGGTTATCTGGTTCCCTCTGTCTACTCTGGTATATGCGGGATACAGTGTGAAGTTAATAAATTATATAAATTGCCACATGTTTCTTTCTATTTTTTTACGCATTTTTTTTACAGTTTTACTGTAATATTAATAAAATGCAGTTATAATATTTTATATCTAGGATTCCGCATAATTTCAAAATTCTCTCTACTTCTTCGAAATTCTGTATAAGTACTATGAAATATAGAATTTATGCATATATATATATATTAATAAATAATTAACTAACGAACTTTGAATAGATCAGACTAAACACATACATGTGTGTGGATTTGAATATGTTACAATTATCATACATCGTTTTCTCCGGAGGTTTCTCTGCTTCAATATTTCAAACTTAATATTTTTCTAAATTAGAATCGTACAACCTTTATATTACAGTGAAACCTTTCCGATTGTTCTTCAGTGGCTTCACGTTCCATTATTCAGAATGTGACATAAAAAACTAAGATTATAAAATAATGCTTTCAATTACCACACTGCATTGTTGAATCATTTGGGAATTTTGCAATTTTTGCAATTTTGGGACGATTGGCACTTAGAAAAGAGAAGTGACGTGAATTACGTAAGAAAATCATATATATAGATCAAATATATAGGTATATAGTTAACCAATTCTTAAACTGTTCATACAAATTATTTATTGCAAAATTTATAATAAATGTTTGTTAATACATGAATACACCAAATATAAATATATAAAAAAAAAAATCTTTAACAATTATAAAATTTCCGCAGCACATTTCATTCCATTTAATTGGTTTAGTTAAGTCAATAAGAAAGTAACTTAACTGCTTTGAAAACAAAACATAACAAACGTTTTTATTGTTACCGCAAGACGTGTTTAAATCTAGAGTTTGTTTGTGCTGGAACATAAAGCATTCGGAATCGGTCTGCCGTCCTCGAGGGAGACATTAGGCGAGCGGGCTACGTGGAAATAATGCATAATTACATATTCTATACGTTTACGTTTACTTTTATACAAATGCTATCCAAGAGTAGATAAAAGTTATACCAGGCACATAGGTAAGTAAAATGATGACTACTGTGAATAATGCTTGAGTAAGGTTCAATGGTAATTAAAACTAACGTAAAAATTCCTTAAGCTTTCCTTTGTGAAAGGTATATTAAATGTATTTGTAATAGTAAAAATATTTTTTTTAGGCCAATTTTAAAATATACAAGTGTTTCTATTCGTCAATAAGTTAAAATTGTTCCGTATTTTTTAAGGCATAAATACTTATATAAATAAAAAAAATCTCATTATTGATATTTTCTAGTAATATTCATTTATTTATTATAGAAAAATGACAGTTTACGTTAACGCTTTAGATTAGTAAGAGAGTTAGTTTCGAGTTTTTTTATAGTTTCGCTTCAATTTAGAGTTAGTGTTACATTAAAAATAATGTGTTCTATTATAAAATGGCTTAATATATTTATCAAATAGGAAGACTAAACTAAATATTCAAGAACTTATATAATTTAATCTCATAACAAACGTGGCTAGGACAACATAAATAAATAAACACGACCTCCTGTTCATATAAAGCAATATTTCCTGATAGAAAAAGCACTTCTATTTGCATTTCCTCGTACCTGCGCCCGTTTGAATGTCTGCCATAAAACAAGAGGCTTTGTTCGGTTTGTAGACATCGCTTATTTATGTGTGAATCCTCCATTAGCACCTCCCCAAGAGTATGGTAGTTTACGATTTATTCTTTTCCCTTTTTTTTAAAGTGACATTTTAAGCTTATGCCTTCACTATCCGAATCATTATATACGATTGTAAGGAAATTAGAAACTATTACAGCTTTTAGAAACTATATATTAAGTTTCGTACTTGATCGTCTTAATTAGTTTTGCGAGGTTCAAGATTTTTGATTTTTGAAATTTCTAGACAAAAATCTTTAATATGTACATATTATGTCCAAGAGAATAATGAGAACTTGTATATGATTCTGCCGTCATTCAATGGAGGTATAGGTAATTTCTTAAAATAATTAAAATCATCAGTACTAGTAGTAGTGGTAGTAGTATGCTACATTTAAAATAATTATGATCAAGATACATTCCCTCCTATATGTATGAATTTGTATAAATTTAGGTCGATATTAGCAGTAACAGTATCGCGATAGAGAACTTGTGTTCTAAGCAGTAATTAGCCTGCCCCTATTAGTAGACTTAATGTCAAGCGAAATAACGTTATCGAACATTATATTATTAAATCAAATAAATTATGTTATAGGTACCTAAAGCGGGTTGTAACAGAAAACCTCTTGTTATGATTTCAAGTACATTAAACATCATATATTATGTAAGTATATTACATAGTCTCCCCCACTACAAGCAGTGTTCGCAAGCCGAGGTTCGGCCTCGCAGGAGGCGCCCCTGTGACACTGCAGTTCTAAGTTGATGGTCCTCCTCCCGAGGAGGCCAAGCCAGGGTCAGAGCTCTTCAAGCTCGGCCCCCCACAAAATCCGGTGACGCTGTCGAGGCCAATAGGGCCAACAGCATACTACACAGTCGAAAATATATATATATATATATATTACATATATTAAATGAAACTATTTTAACCGGATTAATCGCGTATAATTTAGTATTACAGGTAGACTCACCTGTGACCACGGACTACTGTAAAGTGTTCGAAACGTCGGGTTTCAAAAAATATATTTTCGAATACTATAATATACGCTATTAATCCGGTTAGAATTTTTTTTTTTTTCTTTTTGTAAAATTGTCAGTCGGTGAGGATCTCACCATAGTCTTGTCTTAAGACAAGGTAGTCTATTTAAGTATGCACACGAAAAAAAAAAAAACAGTCCGGTTAGAATAGTTTCATTTAATATGTGTAATAATCGCGAAAATCAAAGAGCTCATTAAGTATATTACAATTAATTAATCTAATAATGCATTATTTTGACTTCAAATAACTTATTTTATTACAAAATTGGTGATGTTTGCTAAATACTTGTATCTTAAAA
Source organism: Philaethria dido (assembly GCA_033558755.1). Taxonomy (NCBI): domain Eukaryota; kingdom Metazoa; phylum Arthropoda; class Insecta; order Lepidoptera; family Nymphalidae; genus Philaethria; species Philaethria dido. Next base: position 25,486 of record JAKGSA010000406.1, read on the forward strand.
TATGAATCCATTCATAGAAAGTTTCACTCGTTTTAACTTTCGTTCCTTTAAAAGTTCGTTGTTTACTGTAAAGAAGCTTTTCCTTACTTTATACAATCAACGTTAAATGGGTTAAGTATATGCTCAATTTTTACCCAAAACAGTAACGACCGTAAACAACAGTCAGCAACGCTAATACATCATACCCTGACAGTGTCCGAAGGAAGTGCCGACGTGGCCATCGGAAATTACACTTTTAATCTCTCGCCCCGACACATGTTACAGCTCTTATAAATTAAGCTTAGTGAGAAAAATTCGACGCCATTAGAGGATATTGCCTGCTCTTGTTTCCTTTTATTTTCTCGATGTATCTTAAAACACTTCACCCGTTAATAGTTCTAGGAGTAACGAATAAAATTGTACCGAACGAATCTAGCAATGAATTTGAGGGATAGTTACGCTCAATGTAATTGCTTAAAATCGAGTAATAATAATTAAGCTTATCTCATTAATTAGCTATTATTGTGTTTATAATAGATAATTTGATTCAGCTTTGTTGTGGTATCGTTTTGTTACTGTAATAAATTAATATCAATAAATTAATTATTACCTAAAATCTATAATTAGTCTAAGGGGTAAATGAGGAAGGCGAGAATCCGCGATATTTGCCAATCTTGAACAGGACTTCAATATTTACAGGTATGACCAACCAAAGGGATTACGTTATCTTAACATGTTCTGTAAAATGTTCTGTGTCGGTTTCAAATGGAAAAAAAGAAAACGAAAAAGCTTATTATTAAAACATACATACATAGTTTTACGTTTTATCTCTTGCAGGATAGTCAGAGAGAACGGAGCGTCAAACGCTACGTTTCCTGTTCAAGTATATTACTGTACTTATATGCTCATTTCCCACAAAGAAATCCTTTGTATTTAAATTTTCTCTAATCTGGTCAAAGAAGGTTGTGTCCTAACAGCTAATACGCAAGGTTTTTTTTATAGGCATTTAGTAAAGTTATCTCTCTGAAAGCAATGAATACGCAAAATAATATAATATTTATTTACAAAAAATCGTTACTAAAAGTATAAATGGACGACACAGAATTTTGTTGTGATTACTATTTCCTAACAAAAAGAACCTTACCGAGGTCGATAAACTTGTTAGTTCAGCGATTTGGTGATTGCTTCAAAAAACCTAATAGGGGAAAAATTCGATTCAGTGGTGAATGTCGCCCTGGGAAAGTATGATCATGTACGAAATTTGCTTATAGAAATAGGTATTACGATTTCACATTTCACTGAGTTTAGTTTTTGTAAAATTCTTGTAGTTTTTAGTAGAAGTAATAGACATTAATCGAGCACTGTCAATCCAGTTTAGTACTGAATAAGGTTAAGTAAGTTTAAATTATTTTAAAATTGAAATAAGATCAAAACATTCTACGGGAAAATTCCCGTAGAATGTTTCGTTTATATTACACTAATTTATTCTATTAATATTATAAATGGGCAAGTTTGTGAGGACTGGCGGATGGCTGATTTTTACTCTTGTGAGCAAATCCTACTAGTGATTAGTAGGATTTATTAGGATTTGCTGATTTGATTTATCATGACTAAATTTTATAGTAACAAATCTTGTACTTTAGAACAACAATAATATATGGATAAGTCCCTATTATAACAATAATTTACTTTGTTTTAATTAGTACCTACATAGTATATTGAAATTAGTGTTAAGTATTAAATCCTAGTTATATCTATATACTTTTGTACCATTTTAGAATAAAGATTTTGTCTCCCATGTTTACAGTTTACAGCTATTGACTGTAAACGCGATTGGTTGTGTGGAATCGGGGGAACAATTATATTCAAATTTTTATTTGTCCGTAAGACAAAGGGCCGCCTTAAATTACACCTATTAACACGCAATTTCTTGGTTTCGGGCGGAAAGCGACAAGTGGAGTGTCTTGACATTATTTTACCCTAACTACTCTACTATGCGAGATAAAGCGTTGAAAAATAAGAAACAAGTCTTAAGGTTAAACTACCGTAAATAATTAAAAATGTAGGTCGAATAGATTACATTTTTAAAAGCTAATTCGTATTCTTTGTTTATTATGTTCTTGAATTAAAAGAATTATCCAGCTAGTAATTGTACCAATTACTTATACAAAGGTGGTCAATTTAATATAATATGATATTCCTTTTGTCAGTGAATTAATACAGGTGGAATAACAACATTTTTAATACAATTTGAATACTAAATGTTTTATCATAAATTAGAAAAATATGAAAGATAAAGCAAATATATGTATACAGTAGGTACAATACATCGTATCTCATTCGTCGGAGTAACAAGAAACTGCAGTGGAGCATTGACAGTGCTGGATTAATGAGGTTGTCACCTGCAGGCGCTTCAGTAAGTGTACGCGAACTCGCGTGTTTTTGTTTTATATTTTCTGTAATCAAATACGTATGTGATATTATTTTAAAATATTATTCAAAGGAAAAGTTTTGCTTTTCAAAGGCAAAAGTGTGTTAGGATATATGTGGGTGATGAAAATGATTTTGAATATCTCGTATATTTTGTATCTATATAAATAATACACCGAGATGGATGTTCGGTAGATTATAAATAAAAAGCCTGGTTAAAATTTTACTAGGCTTCATTATTTCTAAAAACATTTTCACAAATAAAATTTAGATTATATATTATATATGATCTTTGCAAGGGACCATTGTTAATCGTTCTCATTCTTCCTCTATTTCGATACTTAGGAGTATTAAAGTGGCAACGGCAGCCGCGGCGCAATTCTTTCTAAAACTCAATCACACAAACTTTTCCTGTTTAGAAATAATATTAAGGAATGCTAACTTAAATGCACCTAACTACTACAAAAAAGTCGAATGATAAAATTAAGTTTGTATAAGAACATAGACACATATATTTAAAACATACATAAATATGAATACATGCTTATACAACGTATATTTATTTTGAGTAACCTTAGGATTAACAGCAAATAATACTTGTTGGTTATATTGGTATATTGATCAATAAAATTTTTCATTTAACATGCTATGTTCCTTATTTACCTGTACCTTTATTGTTATTTATTTACGTTTCCCAATGCTATTTAATAAAATATAATAAATCAAAGCTGTCCGAAGTTGAAGCTTCAATTTTCGGAGTCGCTTACAACGAGTTTTTGTATGACTCAAGGAAACGCGCCAAGTAAGGTCTACAATATTTACTTTTGTCAGTACTTTACCGGCATCCTCGCACCTTTTTCCTGCAGAACAAAGTAATCAGAGAGAGCCTAGTATCGAAACGCGCGGTTTTTCGCTTCCACCCTAAATCGAAAACTGGCCTATAGGCCATACAATGGTGTACGTCACGCTTTACCAGAGGGGGAAATAAAAGTAATATTAATAAAATTATTCCTTCGATCGGGGATTGAACCCACAAAAACCATCATGCTTACAATAAAATACTGTCCCATTACTACACTATATCTCCAAAGTAGCTTACACGGAATATAATATAGAAAATAATCACTCTATTGTTACATTACTAAGCATCAGCGGTGTCGTTGTTTCGTTCTCAGGTGGCCTATTTACAACCGCGAGTCTGTGAAGGGCGTCGTAAAGTGTACGTAAACTAGCTAATGAGTAATGCGAGAAGTTCGTTATTCACCATCATATATGACACTAGTGGTTAAAGTTATAAGAAAATAAAGATACACATTTGTTAGTTTGTAGCTCTAATGTAGATAAATTTGCGCATTTACGTGTTCATGGGTTTATGAGAGGGATTATTTATGTCAAATAATCCTCCAATATAATGAAAAACTTATACTTTTATTATCGAATATGCAACGGTTCTTTAGATGCAAAGTAATAATAAATTAATTTATAACTATGTTGTCTATGAGAAGTGTGCCATAAATAAACCTTTAACAAAATTGCATAAAACTAAGAAAATATATTTGTACCAAAAGTGAACTAACCTTGTACGAGATTATACTTTTAAAAAATTAGAAATAGACATTAGGTTTTATTTAAGGGTCAATGAATCAAAGAACTACAAGCAAATTAGAGGCTTTTAAGTAAAAAAAGTGTTAAAATTACATAGAAACAGAATTTACATTTAAAACACAATCTTAAATACGCAAGTCCTGCAAAATTTAATTTACAAGTTTGTATAGATCCATTAATGTTTTTACAACATCACGCTCTTAACACAACTTTCTGTTTAAAATCGAGACATTGTGTATCTCAACGCCGCGCTTTGCCTTAACAAAGCGAAGAAATATAAATAATTTAAATAGAAACATTCCCCGTATGGGGATTGAACTCGCAACCAATTGCGTATAGAACCAGACACTGTCTTATTGCGCCGCGATGGCGCATTAATTATTCGATGTTATAAATAAGTAGAGCATAAATTGTATTATGGCAAACAACCAAAATTCTGAGCTAAGCAATTCAGGGTGCGGAAAAACCACCAACGAAAGGTCGATGTGACGCACGGAAAAGGGGAAGTCAGTTATGTAATCGTTACAACATATTTATACAAATAATTTCGTACATGAAACTTTGTAGTTTATTTACTTTTAAAGCGCATTTGGAATTAAATGTGTATTTAATTTAGTATTTGTTCTCTATTTGTAGGCAAAAGTTAAAAGTCCGTAACGTTAAAAATAAGCTAATGAGTTCCATCGTTAAATATCAATTATTTTAAGAACAAGGCAAATTTCCAGCAATAATTTGTTTTCCCATTTACAAGGACCCTAAAAACACAATAAATTTTAAATGGATAAAAGTTGCTTTTGTATGTTTTTCGGATACATTAGAATACGTATATTGAAGTTTTAACCGCTTTTAATGAAATTTTAGGCAAGTTAAACATTTTGTTTGAAAGTAATTAAAACCAACATCACAGAGAGGTAGCTAATAAAGGAGAGAATTTGGCTTGTCACTCTAGATACGTTTCATAAACAGTTTAATTTTCATATTGTTTAAATTGTTTTCATACAGTCGTACTTAAATATTAAAAATATTCTATTTTTTTCATTCTTCATAGGTCTTAGTTTGTTCTAGGTACCTTTATTTCAACATATAAGTACTAGGAAGAGTATAATAAAACTGTAAATAACCTTAAAATTTTGTATGTATATTTTAGAAAGAAAAACTTTTAAATTTAAATTTTCTTGTACAAATTTTATCCACGTGGAATTGTGGTAAGAATACTTCCTGCGTTGTATGTTGAACTACATTGCTTTTTATTTTGGCAAAAATGAGCCAGTTCTCTTGTATAAGAAGTCCATGCATATATTTTTTCACTTTCAAATTTTAGCACTATATTATATGTAACTTTACCCTGGTTAGAATATATATAAAATATTAGAAATATCATATTCTTTATCAAGTTGCCTTGATGTTGGCACGTGCCTCATCCTCCTCCTGTGTGCAGTCAATAGTTTAAGTGAACTTTACATTTTTCCCGCACAGCAAAGTCCGGTTCCGTTCCTACTCCTTTCTACACTTTCCACCTAACTTTGCATGGTAAGAACTACAAAAGCGGCCTTAGGTATTGTTGTTCAAGTCCATAGAGCTCTTGAGACGGAGAGGGTAGGACAGAGTATTTTTTTACTAAATTCTCTTTGCCTATTTCCCAAACTATGAGATATACATGTAAATAAACAAAAACCACACATATAATTTTAATGATAAGCTTTAAAAGCTTCAAGCCCACTTGACCACATTGAGTAAACTAGGGTCGATAGGTCGTCGGTTATCAATTACGTGCACAGTACAAACAAGCGATGTCCCTGAATATTTGTTTCCCATCACACTAAATTAATGTAGCGGTCCACGATTGATGAAGTGGGTTTATTCAGTGTGATTCGGAAGGGCTGCCTGTTAACACCCGCGCCCAACTAAGATAAATAAAGGGAAATACGATTGAACGTCGACGATTAGACGATAATCCGACCACCACGCTTCATTTGTATTAGTTTAGATTATTGATTTAGGATTGCAGATGGTTATGCTGATTGAGCTATTATTGTGAATTGAATGTACATACTAATTTAAATAAGTGTACACAATTTATGCGAAGACGTTTTTGATTACTGTTAACTTTTGTTTTTTCTTCATTGTTCTATAACACAGAATGTTAAGCAACTGGAAGTTTTGTGGTAGAAACATTTTTATATTAAATTAGAAGAAGAAGAGAAGATGACACACATGAAAACCTTTATTTTAATTTAACATTGATTAATTTTATTAAAATGAGTTATATATAAAGATAATTAATCAGCCAGTGTGGAAATAAATTTCATCGTGACACTGCTGACGCAATATCACTTTCTTTGTAGAATTATACGAATCGGTTCTTGTATTGATTACAAGGCACTGGACTGATTTGTAGTCTCCCGGGAGGTGTTTGTTCACGAAATGTTTTTTCCATTTTATTTATTGCAGTGGCGGTATCTAAACTCTTTGTTTTAGAAGATGCTACAGGTTGAATTTTTTTTATTACATATGTATATACCTTCTTAATGACCTATTAATATACATCGTAAATTTTGTTAAATTTACCAAAAATAAGTGTGACTCGATTTGATATCGAGAAATATTCCTTTTAAGTATTCATAATAGTGAATGCTTAGACAAGAATAAAAAGGCATAATTAAAAAAATAATTTAAATATTTTGAGATGGCCGTGAAAGACGGGAACGAAGCGGTCACGTCCTCCATCATAGCGGTCATGCCCTTATTCTAGTACATAGTCCCTCACTCCTAAGCCTAGATATAGATTTTATATATTACAAATCCAAATATATGTGTGTACCGCTAATGAAAGTGTGCGCCTTGTAGTCGTACCGTTTGTAAATAAAAAAAACAAATAAAAAGCAACATATGTGTAGTAAACATATATATAGTGAAGTGATTGTAAAGATAACTAAAGCAAAAAACCAATTAAGCTTTAGAGATATAACCTAGCCGCTAGTCTGAAGTAATCGCTTATTTAGGCAGATGATAAAAAATAATAAAAAGAAAAAAAATACGGAATTAATGTCAGCAGAGTCATCGTATATAGTCAATGAGCATATAAAATCACTCAAAGAAAGATTTTAACTTAGTTTCAGAACGTTGTTTTTTATGCTATATCTATGAAATTGAAATTGGTTTTCTAATGTTAGCAATACATAAATTTTATCTAGTTACAAATTGGTATACTCAACTCTATTAACAACAAAAATCAATTAAGTATTCAATTGTAGACTCATTTCGAAGGTAAATTTTCTAGGCATTTCTTCGCAAGCCGCCATGTTGTAAAGAAGAGCTTTGTTTACATTTAATTTTATTGTGGTTAAACGATAACGTAATTAAACAACTCATCAACAAGGTCTATAAACATATTGACTATTGTATATTTTTATTACTTTCACTTAGTGAGAATGCCACTCTTAGGAGTAGTTAGGTGTTTAATAAAAATAAGCGTGACATTGTTTCGTATACCTACAGCAAAATTGATACGAATGTTCAAAGCACCGATATAATATCGATCCCACTAGTACAAAAAGAATATTCAAGGTCATAGTTGGCAAAGTTGAGATTTTTACATTTTTCAGGCAAAGGTAAGGACTCGTATTATCATAGAAATAACTTGGACAAAAATCATAGGTCGTGCAATTATCTACACGAATAAGAATTTCTCTTATATTTTTTCGGACTTCTGGAACAGTCTCTGGTGTACTAAGTAAATATATATATATATGGTATTATAAATATTTTTTTTTAATGATTGTATGCAAATTCGCCGAGATTTATCATATTACTTAAATATAACTATGAGTATAATTTAAATTTATAAACCAAAAAAATGTCATAAAAATATGTTTCATCTTCAAATATCTTTTAGATAATAAAAGAATAAATAACTTATATAACTGAAGTAAGGTCAATTACTTACTATAACTGTAATAAAAGTAAAAGTTGAAAATTAAAGTTGAAAATTAAAAAAGTTTAAGCAATAGTGAAGTTTAAAAATTGTACATTTCAAACTAAGGAAACAACTACAGGAAAGTAGTAAGGCGTAAATGTAAGGTGAAACATTACACAGTTTGTCTTGCACGAACTTATTTAACTTCAGAGGGCGAATGCAACAGCGAATTATTCTTTTTATCCCATGGCGATGTTACGTTATCTCGGTCATTGAGCCGGAAAATATCCTGCATAAGCTGCAAGGAAAAGTTAGTACTAGCCGACATTTTATATATTATAAGAGAAATTCATTTAATGAGAATAGAAGATAATAAAGTTACATATATTATCATAGTCGTCTAATTTATATAAGTAGAGTCTCAAGGAGTTTCTTTTATTTTTATCCTTAGATACTTCTTATATTTTGAGGAATAAGTGATTACTATCTCGTGACACTTCGCCCCAGTTTCCATTGTCTGCCCATTTAAGGTATCCTGTTATGGAAGATGGTTCTTTTAATTATACTGGTATATATATTTAATGCAGTGCGATGTTAATCCACACTCATTGCGTATAGTTATTATATAATACTTGCTTAATTATCTAATTTTTAATTGTAAATCTCTTGAGGAAATTTAAGCCTACATTTTGGCCAAGATTTTAAGACGGATGAAGTGAAAATTTATTAAGAGCAATCATTTTAGGCAACTGCCAAACTGTCCAGTTCTTTTATTAATTTAATGAGGCAGCTTGTCGAAAGTATTAATTGGATTTCAATCAGTGATTTCGATTTCGATATTTGGAGTAAAAAGGTTTATTTATAGATACATGTTCGTTTTACGTAATTAAATTTCTGAATTTACCTAAAAGGTAATATGGTTATTATTTATGGTTAGTGATTATGTGTTCGCATTTTATTTGATTCAATACGCCGTCTACGAATAACATAATATAATTACTAAAGTAGGAGAATGTAAACAGATATTTGTTCCTTCGTGTTATAGTACACGAGTATCTATTATCCTTTTTACTTTATTATTTTGCTTTATTTTAGTCAGAGTGGAAATAGTGGCTTTGATACTGAATATCTATATGAGGTCAGTTTAAGATACTTTCAATGATATTTTCATAATTGTAGTAACATCGAATCTAAAGAATTTGAATATAAAACCAAACATACATAGATAATAAATAGATAGGGGACATAATATCCCCCCACACTGGTTGACACATGACGGCAAATCTATGTATCTTTGGCTTTATGTTGACGTGACATAGGCGTTTTTAGTTCCTTCCAACAATCACCTGAGACATTGCTAACTAAGGGTAAAGATTTTTCGCGAGCAAGGTCAGAGTATAAGTTTATTATTTGTTTTTTTTTTTTCCTCAATGTATCTTCTACATTAAGTGTCTATGTCTATGTCTGAGGTTACCTGTATGTTAAGAGATCACTTGTAGTGATAAAGTCTGCGTTCAGTCGCCTTAGTATGCTGAAAATATGTTTATGTTCATTTGTACTTATTTGTTTTTCTCTTTATATAAAAAATCTATCTATTTAAAAGTGCTTCTTAACCTCATGTCGCCAAATCAATGTAAGACTTCAATACTTGAAAAAGGGCCTTGACGTCGCGTTATCGTCAATTCGTTACAAGTTTTGCACTAGAAATGAGATCAATCAGAATTACTGTTCCTACGGCTTACTTTTTATGAAATATATATAATATCGTCAAATGGTACATCTGTCTGCTCTTCTTCTTAAGATGTATCCCGTATCTATTCAAAATTTAACTATACAATTCATACTATAAACACGTCTAAATTTGTTATGCAATTATCCATAATGTTTCTTTGCATTGTTATTCAGAGAGATTAGCTTAGCACAACATGACTACTATATAATACGGGCTTTAGAAATGTTCAAGATAAACATTATCGTTTGTTTCTATATATTTCGCTCGTGCCGCAATTAACGAGTTGAATAATTAATTTAACATGACGCAACGTTCCGCCTCGAGATGCGTAGCGTACACTGTCATTGAATGGAAACTTTGAGACTGTTGTAGATAGTCTTCTTATATTCTACATAAATACAATTTATCATATTTTTTCGTATGTTGGAACACTGTACTGTGTGTATGAAAATGTTTTTATTGAGTTAATAATAATACATTATTATTTTTCTTTTTCATATCTTTCGTGTCTTCTATAAAATCGTTATTAGGTCAAACGTCGTTAAAAGTTAGTTTAATAGAAATGTGAGTCCTTCCAAAAATTACAAGAACTAAGATTTTGTGTCATGGAGTTCTCTTATTATTTGAAATTTTATTGTAGTTATTAATTGCTTATTTCAGTCCAATACTTCAACAGTTACTTTCAGCTATACAATATAAGGCTTAAAATAAAGTTCCCTTTGACGTCAAGACGGCTTCACGCGTAAAAGGCTACCCGAATTAACATTGAACATGAGTCGACAAATTCAATACTTAATTGGTTTTTACATTTAATGTGCAGAAATATTTATTAATTTATGCTTAATTATTCGTGTCCGTACGTGACAGTATGTCATTGAGATGGCTATCGCAAAATATTAAATTCGTTCACTTGTTGTACAATATAATTATAAAATTCATGATGTTTCATACAATATTCAAAATAAAAAGATTTAACTATTACGATTGGCGAATAATTACCATATTAATGAATTGGCAAGGAAAATACGCGAAGGCAATGAGGCGAGAGCTATGCCGAATATTCCGTATCACTTGAGCGATTGGGATCGCGCAATATCGGAATACCGACGCAGCGGCATTCGCTCACTAGTTTTGCTCGCCTGTTATTACCGCCCTTAATTACTCCCTTCCTCTACGAATTAAGCGTACAGACGTGACTCTTAGACAAATAGGAGAAAGGTGGAGCCACTATTGTTCTGAAGATGTAAGCTACTTTTTGATTATTGTATGAATTTTTACTAAATTGCTCTTATTTTTTACTAAACTTTAGCCCTAAGCCTTACTTCAAATTCTATTATTTTTATGGTTAACAATTCTTCACTAATATCAAAAAAAGCCAAAAGCTATTCCTTTTTTTTCAAACTAAATGTTTCCTGCGGAATGTTCTTAGTGTTTTACACAGGTAACATAGAAACTGTTTTTTTTGGGCATTAAGACTAATAAATACCAATATATATGTTAATAAATAAATCTACCACAAAGTATAGCGTACAAGTAGCTTTAAATAAACATATATCTCAATTTTCATGTCAATAGTATATAAGTATTATTCATCACAGATACGTTTGCCATATTTCGCCAAAAAAAACTGAGCCTCGCTCTACTCTATGAAAAGTGTATAGATATTACATGTATACGGGTACATATTATGTACCTAGAATGACATTATGGAAGTCAAGTAATATTTACTAATCCGCACTACAAAGCTAATAATTTGAATATAGTATATGTGAATGTGAATATACACGTATAAGCCATTCATTTCAGAATTTCTTAAAAACTTAAAGGTAAAGTTTTTCCCTTTTTCAAAAATTATTTATCTAATATTCATTCATGAAACGATTATAGTCAACCCACGTTCAACTACAGTGTTATAACTACGGTCATATCTTGAATACTTAAATGTTTATGGGCATAGAATTGTTATTTTAGTGGAATTTGTATTGTAAGAATAATATAAGACAAATTGTTTTTCAATCATATTTCTATTAAATAAAAATATATTGCACATATATAGCTATAGTACACATGGCTTGGAAAATACTGAAACATCTGTGAGTGACAATCTCATTAATCTAGTACTGTCAATAATATTCAGTTTTTAGTAAAACTCAATATAATAAATTATATTGAGTTTTACTA
>JAKGSA010000406.1:50545-66793 GCA_033558755.1 Philaethria dido
AAAGCTCAATCTAGATAAATTTTCAAATAAATGCGACAGAAATTGATGAATTTTATCTAATCGGGCAAAGCCGGAGCAGACTCTTAACGTCAAATTGCACGAACTAATACCCCATATAATTTTCTTACGAATTCAGGTTTTAACAAAACTTTCCGTGCGTTTAATAGCTATTTATTTTAACTAGTGTCCCCGTTAACGCGCTAACAACGCGTTGTCTTTAGCAATGTATATGTCACTTTATATAAACATGGATGTCAAACCATGGTAATGTGTGTAACATCGATGTTATTAATGAAATATACTTTTTATGCATTATTTAAAATAAATATTAGCTCTTTCTCTATATAAACTATAAGTGTGCCAAATTTAATGCTCCTCCATCCGCGTGATTTTCGTAGAAAAGGTTACACAGTTTTTGCTTCACGTGTTTATATATAGATTTAAATAAAAACAAAATATTTAAATAGACATTGCTTAAACTTTAGAAATAGCTATATTTTTTACAAAGTGACCTTATGAATGAAGAAATGAAGTTAGTTTCAGAGTAAGATTACATTTTGACATCATAACGATCCCATTGCTTAAACGAAATGATCTCGATTTAAGTAAGATAAGCCAAAATGAAGACGATTTAACCGCATTATTGTGTTACATTCGAATTGCTCGGCTTTAATAAAATGAAACGGTTTGACTGTGCGCTGATAACATCGTTTGTTTTAATATACCCTATATCTTAATTATTATGTAATAAAGAGTAAAAATTTAAACCAAATAAAGGAGATTTTTTTTTTGTTTAGTAGTCTATGGAACGGTAACTTAACTTAACTTCACGCTTTATCTCTAGCGGGGTAGTCAGAGAGAACGGAGCGCCAAACGCTACTGTTCTTGCATACCTCTTTCGCCTCGTCCACAGTCATTAGCCTCTTCTTACATGCCCTCTAGGAGCTTCTCATGGTTTTTACGTGACCTTCCTCCAGTATCATTGATACTGTGTTCTCGAAGATCAATCGAGGTCTCTCCCTACCTCTCTTGCCACTCACTCACTAAGGGACGATATTTTGACATAATATATCTAAAAACTCAGATTTATAATGAAATAGGAAATACAAAACGTATTAGCATATATATAATGTTAGGCGTATAATATCGATATCGCGAACGGCACAGCTGTTATTTATAGCACATTGTAATAAGGATGATATATTCCCGAGGAATGTCTAAAATAAATTGGTACTTTTGTTTACTTCAATTTAATTTTGAGATTAATGTTTAAGATCGAGACTCTTATATCATCAGAAATTTAATTTCGATATTGGTTTGTTGGGCAAATATTGTTGTGATTTCTGCAAACAACCTCGGCGTTCTTCATGGAGTACCTCCTCCTTGGAGGTCAGATTGAATTCATTTTGTAGATAAATTAGAAAATCTATTTTGTTATTAGTAACTACGAGAGTGGTTATATAAGCGTGATAATACTTGTCCTTGTACCTGTTTGTATTATAACGATTATTGTTAATTATAGTTGGTGAGTAAAAATATAATATCTTTACATAATTGGCGTCGTTAGATTGAAGCTCATCTCACGACAAAATGGAATAGGATTTTATTAGCATATTCCCTGCTTTGTGGTTTATGAGACCCTTGCTTTGTCATGTCTTCCTTAGTAATATCCCGGCGCGGTGCTCATTGAGTTCCACCGTCAGAGTTATTTTGCTGCTTATTGCTCCATAATGCAACAGAAAAGCATCGTCTCAATTTCATCCGGATATTGCCGTTCGTTACACTTTATTGTTTTTTTTAAATTTAGTTTGAAAAACATTATAAGTATTATATGAAAATATTTTATAAAAGGACAATTTATTTGCTGTACGGAGTTTGGATCTCTAAAGCGTACAATTATGAAGCTATGATTTATGCTGGAAGTTTTCGAATGTACAGCGTCTATTGACGCACGTCTGTCTCGGAATGTCATACTTGGCGCTTGTGGTAATTACATGTAGGTACCTATCGTAATAATGCCGTTTTATAATTCCAGAACAGTATAATAATAATAATTTATAATACAAAGAAAAGTTATGTGCGATGGCGGCCTTATCACCTGAAGTGATTTCTTTCAACCATTCTAATACAAAACGTATTGTCAGAAACTGCAGTAGGGCGCAAAAAGTATTAATTATACATAAATACATACATACCTACATAATAATAATAACAATAATAAGTAAGTAATATATATATTACTTACAATGATTGAGATAACAAATATAGCTTAGTAGTTGTACCCTTCGCACGTTGCTACGTTACCAAAAATAAATTTGAAGGAAAAACATTATTTACAAATATTCTAATCATTGTGTTAATTTCATCAATCAAAATTGGTCGTACCCATAGAAATCTTCGTGAATTCATTCATAACAACTTTGCTAAATATCGTCACATGAGATACAGACAAACATTCATTTTTTTATAAAAAGATTTAGTGAATAAATTTTTAGTATTATAAATTTTAATTACCTTTGAGTTTTAAGTGACTATCGCAACGGCAATGGTTGTTTACACAGTCTCCTCCAATGAAGCCCATTCGACGACATAACTGGTCACAATTGTTATTATTACAATCCCTTACTTCCTTATCAGTTGGAATGTCAACTGCAACCAGTATTAAAATAATTATTAAAATAGTAATTAGTATATATGGCATAGGATTTATCAGAAATAAATAATATAAATTAATTCGAGGTCAACGTGGCACAAACCAAAAACGTTTTTGCGGTACCACAAAAGTTTTAAGTTTGATCTCCACTAAGGAAAGATTGTACTTAATTTATTTACAACAAAACAATTTTAGGGGAAGGAAAAATTAAATGAAACGCAAATAATGAATTCTTCCGTTTTATTTTATATGTTATATTAAATTAGGAACTATTTTTATTTATATTAATCAAAAAAAAAACAAAACCCAGAACTTTTATATTTAATTTTTTTATGAAAATATACCGAAAAAAAATTGGTCTAGTTTTTTACCGTCAAAAAAATAGCGGGGAGCCCCGGACACAGCAATAATTGATGGGCCAACCACTTTTTGTTTTAAAGACAGTTAGAATAGTTTGTTATATATTGAATATATTTACGAAAAAATAATTTAGGGCGAAGTAAAAACAGTAATAGGACATGCATCTATGATTTTAAAATTTTTTGTTAATCTGTTTGTCTTTTCCTATACTCACATCTTTGAAACCGCTAGACGTTTTTGAACGAAACTATTTTTAATAACTTAAATATATATTGACGTTATTTTAGTTTGTTGTCATCGGATTCGGACGCTTGTGCCAATATTCAAGTAAACCAGACAGAAACAAGTTGGTCAAAAGGATGTATCATTTATATAGGTCAAGCTAGGAAAAAACTAAACAAGTAAGACAGTTTAGTTTTTAAGTCAACTATATGAAGAAGCATATACAACGAAACTACTTATTTACTTTGTTTCTTTTCACTGAAATAAAAATATTACATTTTAAAAAAGTCATGAGTGTTTGAAATTGTATAGGATATTTGTTCGCAAATACATCTGTAACAATGTTTCTTAGAATATTGACTCTATTATAGCATACACATCGCATATTGCCGACTTCCTCTAGTAATAAAAAAGATAAGGTTCATGAGTGTATATATAGCGGAGCATTACTAGGAACACAGTAACGTGCACTATCTTAGTTTCAATCCATGTTCACTAAAAGTTGTTTAAAATTAACAATATAGATTTATACTATCGAAAATCTAACGTATTTATAATTGAAGGAAATTCTTTTGACTTGTTTCTACGGAGATTATGCTCCTCGCATTGACATATATAGACGGTAATGACAAGAATTAGTTGTAAAAAGCATATATTATAAATAGCTATGTAGCTAAATAGAACGTATGATTTAGTATTCACCGCACATCGTATTCCAGAGGTGTGGGATTTTTATACGTTTTCTAAAAATGTTTTTCTTACTTTAAGTGTGCTAAGTGTGCAAAAAGACATTAAAATTATTTAAAATAATTAATAAAAATATTATACACAGTACCATGTGTGTGATAAACACTTTTACATAAAATGACATACATATAGGTTGCTAAGGTATGAAAACTTTATGAATTCCCATTACAGGGTAGACAGACAAAGCCTAGCTATAAGTAACTCTAAGCCAATATTTCCTTATATGAGTTTTAAGCCCAACGAGATTGAAAACCCAAACATTTTTAAGCTTTTTTATGTTTTTATCTTCGTTTTCATCTTGGCATTTATCCCGGCTAGCCAGCCTGCCTTCCTACTCAATCTACTCCACTTTGCACGATCCTGAACATCTCGAGTGGTTAGTCCACTATGCACCTTCATATATATTTCCCACATAGCGAGGTTGATCAGTAGAGTACTGTTTGGTTCTAAGTCTACACTGCCTAGACGACAAAAATATATGATATTTTTGAAGTTTTAAAGTGTTAATCACACACTTAGGAAACCAAAAACATATTTAGAAAACAATTTTATATGTTATCTAAATATTGTTTCTGTTTGTTTCTTTGTTTGAATAATTGCATTATTAGTACTTTAATTCGCTAAGTATGAAAAAATATATATAAATTAATTTCCTAATAGGTGTGTGTATGTACTATAATAAAAACATGTTTGTCTATAACTATATTTACTGACCTTGTATTATGTCACACTTGCAGTGATCTCCGACGCATGCCCCTCCAGGAAAACCTACGCGGCGACACTGCTGATCGCATGCGACGTAGTTACAATCTTTAATGTCTTGTTTTCCATTAGAGCCTAGAAAAATATAACAAATCATAAATATAATCTGGAATTATAAAAGTTATGTTATTTACTTTAAATTATAGAATTTCCGTGAAACTTGTTTTTATATTAGTAATTAATGGTATATCAAATAAAACGCCTGTCGTGCGCAGAGGCACAAGTGTGCGACTGTAAACGCTGCAGGTTGTGGGTTCGATTCCCACTCCAGAAAATGGAATTTTTCATTTTCTGGGTTTGGTAACAAGGCAAAGCGCGGCTTCGAGTTCCACCACTCAGCACGTAATGCCTCAATTCGGCGGAAAGTGGGGAACGGAGTGTCTTAACACTAAGTTCCCTCTGCCTACGCTGCTATATGCAGGATACAGCGTATCTATGTATGTATTATATTGAGCTTGAGAAATAGAGTACAGCACACCATAAAAAAATCAACTCGGAAATAGTTTCAAAAGATTGCTTTTAAAAATATTTTTATAATTTTACTTATACATAAGTACAACAATAACAATACAAAAGTAGTATATTTTTAGCATCAGAGCTTTTAAATAAAGATTAAGGGGTAGATAGTTAGATTTGTACGATAGCTATTTTAATTAGTCATGCCACCAATTAAAGTTCCTACCGTCTTATAACATGTTGTTAACGTGAGAGTATTGTAATTTGATAAGGATTAGATATACACTAGTATCCCCGTTGATGCGTTAACAACGCGTTGTCTTTAGCCATGTAAGTATATATCACTTTATATAAACATGGATGTCAAACCATGGTAGTGTGTGTAACATTTATTTTATAAATTGAATATACTTTTAATGCATTATTTAAAAAAATATGAATATTCTGCACTCCTTCTATATACGAAATATAGTGTACCAAATTTCATGCTTCTCCGTCCGCACAATTTTCATAAAAAGGAGTACGAAGTTTTTGCTTCACGTATTTATATATAGATATACCTAATTGTTGTATTGACCTATATATATTTAGGCTACAGAGCCTAAATAACAATCATTGTAAATAAGTTCCTTTCGCCTTTC
Organism: Philaethria dido; assembly: GCA_033558755.1. NCBI lineage: Eukaryota > Metazoa > Arthropoda > Insecta > Lepidoptera > Nymphalidae > Philaethria > Philaethria dido. Next base: position 56,387 of record JAKGSA010000406.1, read on the forward strand.
CCTTCCGTAAAAGATTATAGTGTGACTTGCAAAAGAAGAAAAAACGTACCGTCATCATAAATACTAATAATCACCGCCGCATTCACCGCACAAAGCACAGTTATAAAAACAATCCCTTGTAAGTGAAACATCATTTTAAGTTTATCCTTGAATATTGAATAAAAACTAAATTTAGAGCGTCCCGACCGACCTCTTTTATATGCGTCTATAGAGCCGGGGCTTTATCGCGAATGTGACTTGTGAATCATGACCATTGTACTCCCATCTTGTAATGAAATGTAAGCAAAGTATAGATAATATTGGTCATAGTGCAATTGCTTGATGTTTCATATGGCCTGGAGGAGATCACGTTGTTTCTATATAAAGTTACACAGAGTATGTATGTAGAGTATGATATATGTTTTGTATAATAGTAAAATGATTTTATTAAATATTTATATCAATTCCTGACATATATTATTTAATTTTCGACTGTGTTCTGTGGCGTAGCTATCGTAGGGCCAAGGGGTGTAGTGCATCAGGGCCCCGGAGCTTAGGGGTCCCCTACCCTCAGCTTTGAACAGGGAGGTGCATAAAAATAGCAGATTTTTTTAAAATATAGATTTACGTTACTAAGGATAAGTACAATTGACTGTATCCTATCGTTATTCCTTCCTATAATTTTGAATGCCAATATAAATTCAAGCTACGCGGAAAGAGAGGATGAGGGCTCGATTTTTTCGTTATGCACCGAGGACCTTGTCCATATAGCTAGCTTTAACTTAACGTTTGTCCAATAAATACGTAAACTGTTATTTTTCAGATATAAAATTTTGGCATATGGGTATTGATTAAAACCATAAATGCACTTGTATGATTATCGAGTTAAATCATAACAGATCCAATTACTAGTTAATTGAAAAAAAGTGTACAAAATTTAAGAAAAAATTAAAAGCTTGATTTGTACGAGAATATTTCCTTTTCCACATCGAGGACAATTATTCCAACTACGAAGCACTTCTATTACATTTATAATTAAAATTGCATTCATAAATCTTTGCTGCCAGATGGCGCCAGAAATTAACAATAAAAGCCGTTTTAATTACGCAAAGAGATGAAAGCATGACGAGCGTGATTAATTTATTATAGTACAAGTTCACCTGCACTCTTTATACCATTGAAATAATTTCTTTGATACGTTCAAATCAAATAATTTCATTCAAATTTCAACATGTATTAATTAATTGGAGTTTAGTATATGCTAATATAGTCAGTGATAATATTATCACTGACTAGAATTTTTTATTTTGCGCTGCAAAATAAATTAAATTAAAGAAAGCACTTTGTGTTTAAGTACAATTTAAGCTATGGCCAAAACGCCAGGCGCTACATTTTTTCGCATTTCTTGTTTATCTTTTGTCTATGATTTTTTAAGTGGTACTTGCAAAAAGAATCAATAGCAGGTCTTCATATCGTAATCGTAAAATGATTTTTTCTTCCATGCCATAAAAGTTGTGCAATTTCTCGTTAGAACATATCTATCGTAAGAACGAGACGGAAGTTGTTATTTTTTTTACTAAACTAATTTATTATTATATAGTAAACAGAATATGTATATGTACCTATTTGTATGTTTTTAAAAACATTTATATTTATAGAGCAATAACTATGTCTTACATAAATGCCGTATGAAAAATATATAAAAGATTTTTTTTTTGCGTGATTATTCTTTGTAAATAACAAAACATATTGTACATATATTTTTATATTAATACGTGAAGCAAAAACTTTGGACTCCTTTTTACGAAAATTACGCGGACGAAGCAACATGAAACTTGGCACACTTATAGTTTATATAGCGAAAGAGGGCAGAATGATAGTATCTTTTTAAAACGATACATAAAAAATGTATAAAATTAATAAAATAAATATTACACACACTACCATTACTTAATATCCATGTTTATATACAGTGACATATACTTACGTTACTAGGTCGCGTTATTAACGCGTTAACGGTGACACTAGTATGTATTATTATATAAATATTATTGAAATACAATATACATATTTTATGAAATATGATATTAAATTTACTCGGCTAATAATAAAAAAAATATCAATAATTTGAAACAAACGAATGCGTGATAAATATACTGATTTCTGTGATAAAGTCACACTTTTTGCATCGTTCAGTTGAGTGTTATTGTTCGTTAAAGGTTAACGTTTAATTATAAAAGTTTAATAATTATAATGAATATCCGCTTTTTAAATATATTTATTGTGCTAATAATATTCCTGTGCTCTGGATTAAGTAAGTTAAAATACATAAAAATATATTTTGGTTACTTTCTTGTGAGAGTCTGAAGTTGCCAGAACGTAAATACGAATTTTAAGAATACCGAAAACATATGAAGTACTGATTTTTTTGTATGTATGGACGTTTTTTGGGTCTATTTTTATGTTCTTTTATATATAGAGTTTTATAAACAAAAATATTATGACACATTAATGTGGAGAAAGTCGAAATTTTCATCATAAATAAATATTATTGCAGGAGATAGACTTGTATTCAATTATTATGAATATTTTGCTTCTTATTATAAACCATATGAAATATAAATTATTAATATGTAGGAGTATTAGTTTTATTATTTTTTTTAGCTTCACGCTGTATCCCGCATATGGCAAGGTAGGCAGAGGGAATCTAAGAACCTAAGTGATAAGACACTCTGTTCCCCAATTTTCGCCGAATTGAGGCATTATATTGAAATTACAAATTAGTCATCCATAATAGATTGCTTTAAATTGAAGAAGTGGTTATTCTATCAAGTATTGTCTATATTGCTCCTATTTAAAAGTGATTAAATTTCTATTATACATTATTTAAAAGCCGCATTCATACTCGTAAGAGGTTAAGTGATAAGTGACGTCACATACCAGTATTTTGCACATAACATGATGTTTTTGCTAAAGTATATAATTTTTTTAGGAATATTAGTTAATTAATATTTTCGTAGTGTTATTCAAAAAATTCTATATTTACGTTTTATAATTTTTTATTTCAAAAATTCTCATTATTTTTATTAGGAATAAGTAATACGTCTAACACGAAAATACAGCGATAGGTTGATTGATTGGCTGTTTTGTAAAAACACAGTGGCCTGTAGAAATAGAATATATATGTATATTTATATCTGGTACAATGAGATTAACAGTTTCCCGCTTTATTGCGTATAGGGTAGTCAGATAGAGCCTATTGTCCAGATTTCAGCTTCCGATCTTCCGATCAAATTCGAGACATTATGTGTTAAGTGACGGAACTAAACGCCGCGTTTTCTCTTCCCGTGCTGAAAAATCCACTTGTTTTCTTTTTTTTTTAGCTTCACGCAGAAGGAACCAGAGAACCTAGTGTTAAGTCACTTTGTTCTCTTTCAACAATTGCGTTCCCCACATTCCGCCGGATTGAGGCATTGCGTACTGAGTGCCGGAACTTAACGCCGCGCTTTGCCTGGTTACCAGACCTAGGAAATGAAAATACTAAATATTATTTAAAATTTTCATTTCCTGGAATGGTAATCAGACCCATAACCTGTCGCGTTTACAGTCGCACGCTTGTGCCTCTGCGCCACGACAGGCGTTAATTATATTTTTTAAAATATTTCTATTCTGCCTAGTTGAAATCGAATCTACAACCAACGCAGTGACGCTAATCGCTGTCCCACTGATCTGTCTGCTGCCTCTAGTGTAAAAAAACACGTTTTTCTTTTAAATGCAAATAATAACCAAATTATGATATTATGTTACGGCTATTATACTAAAATATAATAGATATTAATTGTAGGTATAATTATTACACATTGTTATACACCTATATATGGTGGATAAGGAAGGAAACATACGCCTACTAATACAGCTTAGATCTCAAACACAGAAGAATCTATGAATAATATAAAATCTTCCATTACCTTTTTTATATAATAAAAATGTACGTATGTGTCGATGTATCGATTTAATCTAATCTATGATGAAAGAAAGAACTTCTTTTTTTCTCTCTTAATTTCTCCGGCAACGACATTTTGTTTTGTAGCCGAAAGATAAATATAAAAATATATAATATGATAATGCTTATAAATCTATGAAAAAGGAAAGACTGATAAGATAAAAATGTAATTATCTGTGTTTGTAAACAAATACCTCATGCCTTAATCTGGCGGAAATTGGTGAACGGAATTGTTGTAAGAGAACGGAGTGTCTTAACACTATGTTCTCAGGTTCCCTCTGCCTACCCTGCTATATGCGGGATACAGTGTGATGTTAAAAAAAAAGTAAACAAATATTTTTTTATTTATCTTTTTTAAAACTATTATTTTTGTTATATGTAATTTTATAATCAAACACTTAACACTCCTTATGAGGGATCAAATGTTGTAGATTTTTTAAAAATAATTGTAAAGTAAATAACCCGTGGTATTTTTAATGGAGAAGATGCTAGGATGTATCTAGATTTAAATGTAGCAACGTTCGAAATTATTATACACTAGTTGTATTCCGTGTATTTCATTTGCGTGGATTATAAAATCTAAAAACCCGTTTTTAGCCGTTTTCGTAGGAATTTCGAGAATTACTCCCTTAGTGCATTCATACAATGCCCAAGGAGCCTACATACCAAATTTCTGTTTTCTACGTCTAGTTTTGCCTTTGCGCTGTCTTTCACTCAGTATATATATAAAGATTATCATATTATTTAGTATATTTGCATATGTCTCTTGTACATATAGGCATGTAGAGACTTCGCAACAGCCAATAATGTCATCAAACATGGCATTACCAAATATATTTGCTATACGAATATTAATGTGTGGTTGACAAACATTAGAATTATTTGGTAAATCATCAAAGTAAGATTAATTTCAGACTATCATTATAGGCAATATCAATTAAAGCCATGTTAACGTCGCTCTAGTACAATTACACTTGAAGTTAATTTGTCTTTTTTTTCAACATTATTCTTTATTCCGCATAGCATGATATATATTCATCGTATATAGAGAACAAGACTTGCTTTCAATATACTTCGTTCTCTTCTTTCTGCCCCAATTAAAGTCATTACGTGTTGAGTGGCGGAACTCAACGCCGCCTGTTTCTTACCAATGCAGAGAAATGAAAATAAATTAATTTTAATCATTTCCTTAAGTAGGGATCGATCCACAAACACGTTTAGAGTTGGATGGTGTCCTATTGGGCTACAATGGCTTCTTTATATAGTTTGTCTTTATCTTTTTAAGACATTTGAGACATAAATACACTAAGTCACGAATGCTGTAATACATCTGCCACAATTGAACCGGCGAGTGCAAAAACAACATAAGTCTCAAAAAATACAAAAATTCGTAATCGACTTAAACTAGCTTAGAAAGACAACACGCGTGTTGAGTAGAGAAACCACCAAAATTTGAAAATCCGGACTTACGTTGTTTCTGCATTCACCGATTCAATTCCTATCTATATTCACGAGTATGAGACTATCTTTACTTGAATTTAGCTTTTGAACTTTGCTCTATTTTATGTAAGTAGGTTATATTATAAGTTGTTCATTACTTGTAAACTTGAAACTGCAGTCACTGCTTTCAATTTTTAGCAAAATAGCATTTTATTTTAGTTATTTATTAAAAAAAATATTTTTAATATAAATTATTATTCAATTAAGTTTATAGAAATATCAATTTACAAAATATAATTAGTTAATGTACAATAAATGGTCACCTGTTCGCTGATTATCAGCTCAACGTTATTCATTGGCATATGATTGACAAGTTCAATATATATTCACAGGTTAATTTTATTCTGTATGTTTTATTTTTGACCGACTTCATAGAAAGAAGAGGTATTCATAATTCTTTTTTTTTTTTAACTTCACGCTTTATCCCGCATATAGCGGGGTAGGCAGAGGGAACCAGAGAACCTAGTGTTAAGACACTCCACTCTCTTTCAACATTTCCGTTCCCCACTTTCCGCCAAATTGAGGCATTGCGTGTTGAGTGGCGGAACTCAACGCCGCGCTTTGCCTTGTTACCAAACCCAAGTAATGAAAAAACCAAATTTTACATTTCCTGGAGTAGGAATCGAACCCACAACCTATCGCGCTTACAGTCGCACACTTGTGCCTCTGCGCCACGACACTCATCATCAATTATTATTAATTAAGGCGTTATCAATTCGATTGTTTTTATGTGTGTTACCATATAACTTTTTACTGGGTGAGCCATTTTTGATGACTGTTTTTATATGATAGCATGCAGTGGCGAGGGGTGAAAATTTTAGCCATGCTCAATATTTTCCTGGCGACCCTTTTTTTTAGCTCTCACACCTTGTTTGACTTTGTTTTTTGGAGTTCCACATTTTACTGGCAAGCTTTTTTTAAAGTCTCACATTTGTACTTTGAAAATTAAGGCAAGCCGGTGGGATTCGAATTGTATGGACGCTTCACCACTGATAGCTGCGTCTGATGTGGTTCTATTTAAATCTAGGTGAGATCTGACGATTAGTAATATTTAAAATTTTTAACGCATTTTCTTTGAACTCAGTTTCCTTTTTTTGTTAAAATTTGAATTATAAGCTATCAAAGAAAATAATATATTAGTTTAACTGTACGAGAAGAGTTGTTTTTGTCTCTTAGGAGAATTACATCATATACGATATTCCTACATTATATCTACATGTGCCGTATATTAAATATGTGTCATAAATATATTTTTAGAATTATCCACAAAGGCAAGCTTGTTTACTGTTTTCTTGAAACAAAATTTATAAATTTATAAAATATCTGCTCAAAAAATGTGTATTTTATCAACTAATTCATATATAGTATGGATATATCAAGTAGGATTTCAAAAACACGACAATCGTCAACTAGAAATAAAAAAGTAAAAGATTTACCTTAATATTTTTTCTTCTTATATAGTATCTGTCACAGACGTCTGTGATTCGTTATCAGTACATGGCGAATTAGATTTGGTATGCCATAAAATAACTCGACATATTCCTATCAAGTAAAATAGTCAAAATAGTCAATAGCCATTGACGTGTAAAATATTCATTTCCTTAGCAAAATGTATGTGATTTTATTCAAAAGTGTATATAAGTATAGTTTAACATATGAATATAGTCTAACATGAAACTGTGAGTAGAATTTATTTTATTAATTTAATTACTTAGGACATTATTATAAAAAATATAGATTTCTGTACTTTTTTGGCGTGTGCCAATTTTTATACTCCTCCCTCTGCATAGACTTCGTAAAAAGGGCTCCATAGTTATTCTTTAATATAATGATTATACTCCACTCGGTAAATTAACGCAATATAAACAGTAAGTGTCGGTTGACCTCAAAAAGCCCAAATGCCAATTTTGACACCTCTCCCTGTACTAGATGTATGAATTATATGTATTACTAATTACTTCATTGCTTTAGCAATTGTTTACAATATATATTGCCGAATTAATTTACTTTATTTGCTATATATTTGTTCAAGGAATCATTTTAAATCATTTTTGGTATGATGTATATACATACACATACATCTTATATATTTGTTTTTGGTTAAATATAATAATGTAATAGTTTCCATGTAATAATTTTACAGATATAAGTTTTGTGTAAAAAGTATATTGTAGGTATTATGTAACAGCATCGATATGGAAAAACAAAAAATATAGTAGAAAACATACTGCGTTTGCACCGAGAGTCATATATATTTTTTAAACCTTAAAGCAAATTGAATTTGCAATTCTAGCGTGGTAAAATTATTTGCTATGCATTCGTTATAGATATTTTACGGCTATATTGTGCTTTCGTGGCAGATATTTTATATTGTCGTTACTTCAAGACAATGAAAACTTTGTTTTCAATAAGATACTTTTAAATGGAAATAAATATGAACGCATCACAACACCTTGAAATCAGTTTCCATGCTATTATGAAAATATTACAGCAGAATTTTTGATAACATTTATTTAATGAGTTATTTCGATATATTTGTATATTTCTTTTATAATGTAAATATGCGCTCTACTTCCGTAATACAATACAGCCGATTCCTCTGTAAACTCTCTCGTATAGGTATTATCTTGCAAGTAGGTCAACTATAACAAATACCAATCTTGTATCCAATTCTACTTTTAGCGAACGTACTTTTAGTCCTTTTTCAAACAGAAATTGTAAATTAGTTCTATTTGTACGAAAAATATATAAATTTAAACATTTACTAAGATTAGTTAGTAAAACAAAAATATAAACGGGAAATAATAATTCATTCGATTTATCTGGTTCACGAGGTTGTACTGAAATCATATTTTGTATTAGTCTTAAATCCTAATAGTTACTCAGGATACTCAAAAAGAACCTGGTGTCAAACACTCCGATCTACACGTTCCGATCGAATACGAGACATTTGCGACATTCCGCGGTTTGTGTTGACCGAGCGACGAAATTAAATAATTAAAATATATGATTATTCCTCTGCGTGGGAATCGAACCCACAACCGTTAGCAGTTGCAGTCCGAATTAGCCGCGGTGGCCCAAATATATGACTTCTTTGTTTCGAACCTGTCATTCAATATTACCGTCGTGACGTATTCTGTTCTATTATATAGAGCATTTTAAGACTAGCATAGATGAAAAACATTTACCTATAAAACTAAAATCAAATTAAGTTTAACAAATAGGTAATGATTTAAAAAAAGGGATCCGAACCGTATATAGCAGAGTTGTCAGTGGAAAACTAGTGAAAAGTATATTCTATTTCTTTTAGAGTAATTGCTTATTGAATGTCGGAATCCAACGCCGTGCTTTGTCTTACTAAAGCAAATGGAGAACAAACCCACAACCATAGTATTTTCAGTCAGACACTCTACCACTGCGCCATGATAGTCTCGAGATCCATAATATCAAAAATATTCAATAAATAGCATTTATAAGTTGTAACAAGCGTATAATTTTTTTGATGTACCTAGATAAAAACGCAAAGCTTAGCGCTCAGAACGCTTGGACGATAACCTAGAGGTGGGTTCGATTTCTGCTTAGTTCAAATTTTTATACGTTGTTTAAAAATTTTTAGTTAGCTAAGTTTGTGAATAACACGTTAGATTATCAAAAGTAAGATAAATAATCACTTTTTTTATAAAATTTCTATTATTTCATTCCAGCGGGAGAAGCAGCTCGAGTAGAGAAAAAGTGTCGTTATGATTGCACAGAATACTGCCAAATGAAAGGGAAACCAGGCGGCTATTGTGTGCGAAGAAGCTGTCATTGTAGAAGACTAGATTATAATAATGAAGCGTAACATCATGATGTACTGTATTTAAATTTTAATATTGTTTATTTCTCTATTTTTAATGTATGGTACTTATCTAATTAAATTGTGATTGTATGTAATAAGCCATATTTTGTGAGCCATTTAGATATATGAATAAATAGTTACAAAATAGTTTCAAAGTCCTAAACAAATATTAACGCATTTTAATATATTGGAGAATTTATAATCCTTCTCTAAAAAGTGATTAAAATAATTTCGTATTAAGAGATTTAAAAATATTAAAGACGGGGAATGAGTTATTATGCAAAATACTGGTAAAGCTATCAGTTACCAACTTTTTATACCTAGGGAAAATAAATTAGCAAGACATGAATTTCTAGTGTTGCTATTGTCTTTCTGTATTGGACCGCAAAACCCTTCTATAATGTATTCTTCTTTGAAATGTTATTTAAAAAAAAACAGTGCAAGGAAGAATAATAAATCTTATGTGTTAGACGCATTTCACTTAATTTACAAGAGTCAATCAGAAGAGACAATTCTAATATCTTCTTGAGTATAATGAAATTGTCCTGTATATTAAATACATCATATAAATGACATTCCTTTCAGATAAGGTACTTTGTGTAGGTCATTTGTGTAAAAAATCCATAGTATAAAATTTTTAGTTTCCTAGTATAATTTACTGTTTCAACGAGATTAAAATATGATATGCTAAGTACAAAATGATTTTCAGCTTAACCCTTCATGCATAGTAGGGTAGTCAAGAGAAGCTAATGGCAAGGCGCTCCGGTCGTCGTTTTACGCCCGATTTCAAAACAAGTGGCGAGATTCAACTGCGAGCTGTGTTTTATTAGAACGACGACATGATTTCCCCTTTCCTAGTACGCTATCTTTTTTTTTTGTTTTATTAGAACGAAGACATGATTTCCCCTTTCCTAGTACGCTATCGGAACCACCACTTTCTGAGGAAAGGCCATCCTTTCCTCAGAAAGTGGTGGTTTTATTAGAACGAATTTATTAGGGGAAATCATGTCTTCGTTCTAATAAAACCACCACTTTCTGAGGAAAGGATGGCCTTTCCTCAGAATGTGGTGGTTCCGATAGCGTACTA